>PVKB01007982.1:0-23629 GCA_004027205.1 Ctenodactylus gundi | reverse complement strand
CTGCTAGTCGTTTTTCCTTCATCTGGTCGACTTTCAAGTCCAGTCTTTATTCCTTGAGATTTAAAAATGACAATTAGCTCCCTCTGTCACGTCACTAGTAGTTCTCTATAGTGGATTAAAGAAGGCCTTCTTGCCTTCTTTCCAGAATCTTTCATAGAATTCCTGCTCTCTCTGCGCCTGCTTTTCCCTTCACCCTCATCTGCTCGGTAACTCATACAGCAAATTGCAAATTTGATTTGACTGAAATCAAGGCAAACAAAGTAAGGTGAGAGCAGGATTTGGTGTAAGAGGCAAACCAGTTCTGCAGCACGGTCCCCACACCTCAGAGGGCCCATTGCCCAGACTTTCTTAAAATAGATCCCCCACTTTGTGGGCTTTCTAATGAATAGTGGCCAAGTAGCAGCCTGACATCTGAAGCATGCTATTACTCTTTTTTTTTTTTTCATTCCCTCTACTTAATTAGGGGCTTTAGAGGGAGTTGCTCACAATTTCTGACAAATAGCATTAGCCTCCTAAGAACGCGATGCTTGATCCTGAGCTCTTTCCAGAAGAACCCACTTGTTTTGTTGGGGGTCGGCACAGTGCCGGCCATAGTCCATACAACTAGAGAAGGCAGAAGTGCCTCCACTGAGCGTTAGCTGAAGAGGTTATAACATCCCTACTCCTGAAGGCCTCCTCTTCTAGAAATTTTACTATACCTCCACAATAAGGCAGGGAGGTAGATCAGAGGTCTTTTCACTGTGCATCATGGTTTGACTGAATCCACAATGATATTTTACCTATAGCAAACATATACACACCCAAAGCACACAAAAATCATGGGAAAATAAAAACATTTATCCCTACTACATGCAATGCCCTTCTCTTCTGTTCTACTTTATTTCATTTTCCAAACACCGACCTCTGCCCACTGAACGATTCCCTCGCACAAAGGAGCAGCAGCCTGGGGTCTGACAAACACGCCTCAGGATGCCCTTTTATTTTTCTAACCCTGTAATTCAATATAGAGTGATTTAGAATTGAGGACAAGCCAGATGAGTTTGAGGAATGAAATAAAGGAATCCGATCAGCTCTGGGTTTATTGTGTTTCTAAACCTTCCTCGGTGTGTTGCCTCTCTTCACCGCAGAGAGGACTCTATTATGTTTGTTCAAGGAGCAGACAGTGCACTGGCTGTTTCCCCGTTTGTCTTTGATCCCCGCAGCAGGCTCAGCCCTTCCCCCACAGCCTCCCTTCCGCACTAGTTCAGGCTGGAGGGACTCTGGGGGTTGTTGGCCCTGGGGCCTGCCGAGTGTTCACTGTTCCCACCTCCGGCCCGCCCCTCCCCCCTCCGTGGAGCTGTCCTTCCAGATCTGCCAGGTTAATGAGGCTTTTGCATTTCTCTGGCTGTTATTATTATTATTATTATTATTTTATTTCAGACAAGATTTAGCAGCTTGTTGCTTAGACAAGTTTTACTTTGTTACTGAGACAACAGGAGTGGGTGGATATTTTATTTTAGGCTTAAGTGTTTGTCAACTAGGATTAATTTGTGAAAAATATAGCCACTCTATTATTTCTGGAGATGACTTAAAAATAAGAATTTTTAACAGGTACAAGACAATGCAATGTATCTGTTGTTGCTATTGTCAGAAGTGAAACTCAGCATATCACGAATGCTAAGCCTAGATTGTACCTGTGAGATTCTCCCCTCCCTCCCTAGTCCCCAAAGCAATGTACCTTAAAATGCAGTCATGCTCCTAAATGCCTCCATCCCTATCAAATCAATATATACAGAGGGGAAGGAAAGAGGAAAGAAGGTAACAGGAGAGCTGTACATGAAATATATATGTGTGTACAAATAGGACAAAATAAAACCCACTATTCTGTGTAACTAGTATGCTCTAATTAAAATGATTAAAAACATGTGAAAGAAATGGGGGAAATATTAAAAATCACTTGAGATTCAAACTTTTATTTTGTTTAGTAAGGTAAATTGATAGGCTACTTTTCCTCCCCATTTTATTGATATATATTAGTGCAATGAAGTTGAGGATTTTGTGCACATACGAAGACTTTCCCACTCTCCTTTTGTCCATCCCCCTACCCTCACCTACCTCCCTCCCCCGCCCTACACCCCTGTTTCACTTTGTTTTTTTTAAGTTCCATAAGAGTTGTGACCTGGGTCTCTTATATCAGAGAGACCATTCGATGTTTCACCTTCTGCTTCTGACTCACCTCACTAAGCATGACGTTCTCAAGTTTCTTCCATTTGCCTGCAAAAGCCTCCACACTGTTGGACTTTATAGATGCGTAGTATTCCATTGTGTATAAATGCCACAGTTTGTGTATCCACTGGTCTGTTGATGGGTATTTTGGTGACTTCCATATTTTAGCTATTGTTAGTTGTGCAGCTATGAACATGGGTATACATATATCTCTATTGTGTGTTGTTTTGGCCTCTTTTGGATATATTCCCAGGAGGGGTGTCGCTGGATCGAAGGGCACATTTATTTTTAGTCTTTTGAGAGCTCTCCATATTGCTTTCCAAAGACTTTGAAAGAATTTACATTCCCACCAGCAGTGTAGGAGAGTTCCATTTTCCCCACATCCTGGCCAGCACTGATTGCTATTTGACTTGTTGATATAGGCCATTCTCTCTGGAGTGAGATGGTATCTTAGCATTGTTTTGATTAGCATCTTTCTTATGGCTAGAGATGTTGAACACTTTTTCATGTATCTATTGGCCTTTTGTACTTCTTTGTGTGTGAACTGCCTCTTTATTTCATTTGCCCACTTTTCAACAGGATCCTTTATTTTGGTTGGCTTACTTTTCTTCAGCTCCCTGTATATTCTAGTTATGAGCTTCCTGTCTAAGTTGTTGGTGGTGAATATTTTTTCCCACTCTGTTGGTTCTCTTTTTGCATTGTTGATAGTTTCCTTTGCAGTGCAGAAGCTTTTTAATTTGACATGATCCCATTTGTTAATAATGGGGATCATTTCTTTTGCTCTTGGTGTCTTGTCAAAGAAGTCTTTGCCTATCCCCCTATGTCATTTAGATATTTGCCTAATTTGTCTTCTAGGAGGTTCAGTGCTTCGCTTTTAATATGTAGGTCTTTGATCTACATTGATTTGATTCTGGTGCATGGTGATAGGTGTGTGACTAGATTCATTCTTCTGCATGTGCATGTCCAGTTTTCCCAGCACCATTTGTTGAACAGGCTGTCCTTTTTCCATTGTATGCATTTGGCCCCTTTGTCGAAGATTAAGTGATTGAGGGTATTTGGGTTTGTCTCTGCATCTTCAGTTTTGTTCCACTGGTCTCTCTGTCTATTTTTGTGCCAGTACCAAATTGTTTTTATGACTACTGCTTTATAGTACAGCCTGATGCCTGGAATTGTAAGGCCTCCTGCCTTGGTCTTGTTGCTCAGGATTGCTTTGGCTATTCTTAGTCTTTTTTGGTTCCATATGAATTTAGAATTGTTGTTTCAAGTTCTTTGAAGAAACTTGCAGGTATTTTGATAGGAACTGCATTGAATCTATATATCAGTTTAGGGAGTAAGTCATTTTGACTATATTTATTTTGCATCGATAGGCTACTTTTATCATTTATTTTACCACTACCTTCAAGAACATTTAAGGAGCACCTGTTTATTTCTTGACCTACAGGCAGTTAGGCCTTCAAAGGAAGATAAGAAATACTTACAAATAGCCACTGAATGAAATAAGAAGATAAGAAATAAATTCAAATGAGACACTGGAAAATAAGATTTTAAAAAGTACCCACAGGAAAGTTCAAAGCCTGATCCTAGTATCATTTCCTTTTCAGAACCTAAGAAAGAAAAGACAACTCCTTTATGCTTAATGCACCTGAACTATCAATGTCAGTTTGTCGAGCTCATTTATTCTCTTTTAAATTGATCAGTGCAATAAGTAAATAAAGAAAAAGTGCCTCAAGGAATGAATACGTCTCACCTGCTCTGTGCTGTGTGCTGCGACTTTCACCTTCCTGTTACTGTTCCTTGGTTTGTTGATGTTCTCCAATGTACTTGCTCACCACGCCCTGGACTGCATCAGAAGGAAAATAATAGTAAGAAATGGAAAAGACACATGGAAATAAGGGTAGGAGGACTCAGGTCTTTCCTTCCCCTCTGACTTTCTGGGTGACACTATGCCATAGAAATACGAAATAATACAAAGTACAAAATTTTAGATTTTATAGATGTCGTATTTGAAAGAACCCAAAGAGACACATTGTTATAATTTAAATCTGGAATCTCTCCCCAAATCCTTGTGTACTTGTAAGGTGATTGGGTCATAGGGGCTAGTTGGATCAAGGGGATTCATCCCTTGATTTTATGTGCTAAGAGGCAGGATGGGCTGCAGAAGAAGCTCAGAAGTACACATTCTTGCCCTACTCTCCCTTTGGCTGTTTATGCTTGCACCTGCCACGGCTGCTTTCCTCCAGATCACCCCTTTCACAATCACTAAATAACCAGGAATGGGCTGAGACCTCTGAATTGTGAGCTGAACTAAACCCTTCCTCCATTCAGTTGTGAATGTCCATTATTGTGTCCCAGTGATAGGAAAGTGACTGAGACACAGATAAAATTTATTTTAACAACATATCTTATATATAACTCAACATATCTAAATTATTATCACTATATATATATAAACCAGTGTAAGAAAAATTAACAAGGTATTTTAAATTATGGGGAATGAGTGGGACTGTTCTTCTCAAAATCTGGCGTATATTTTCCACCCAGCATATCTCAGTTTTGAATGGTCATATTTCTAGAGTTCAGTAACACTGGACTTAAGGACTATTTTATTGGACATAACAGGGTTAGATAAACATGCTGAAGTGAAGAAAACCTAGTAATATATGAGTTTCTCCAACATTCAAAGAAAAGACTCACTTTTGAAAATGAGGTCCCTGACGATCTTTATTTTTTTTTTCCTTCCTATTGATAGAGAAATAAGAGCTAATCAACTCAAGAATCTCTCCCTTTGCTTCTTTCCATCTCAGGTCTGGCAAAATGAGACAGAGCTGGGATGGTCTCCCTTCAATCTCTGTGCAGTACCCTGAGATCAGTATCTGCTCCCAGGAATACAGACACGACATCTAAAGTCTTCACATTGGTATCGTCCCCAGCAAGTGACAAATGCTTTCTTATGAAATATCTCATTGAATCATTTAAATCATGAGGTAGTCAGTGGAAGTATTATAATCCCATTTTACAAATGAACAACCCAACGCTTAGAAATATCAAATAATGTATCCCAAAGTAGTCCAGTTAGCGCCCAAGTATCTTTAAAATTTAACCTAGTGAGTGTCCCACTAACCTACAGCTTTTTTTTTTTTTTTTTTGGCAAGCACTCAAGTTTATCTTTCCCCCACAAAAAAAAAATAATTGGAGATTACCTTACAAAAGTACAAAAATAACCCTCAGGAAGACTGAGATTTAACTTTTTATTTTTTAAGTTGAACATTATGGCTAATTCAGAACATCCCATTTTTGAGCACAATTCAGTACATCACAGGCAGCTTCTGCATTGGCCCTGCATTGTTGCAATCATTTTTGTCTGGGAAAATAAACAAAAGTGGATTGGCAGCGTGACTGTTATATGAGACGCTGTACACGTCTCAACCGCCAGGACATTGGCTTACCTACCAACAATGTGTCCCTTTCAGCCAATGCCAGGTGTTTTATGAGAAGCTCTCTTGAAGCGACTCTTGAAGCAAGATTTTGTGTTTTGCTCTAGTCAGCAGGATCTAACTTTATTACCGTCATGCAGGGAATTAGAGCAATTCACTCAAACTTTTGATTCATCCTTTTTGTGACACTGTGAAAAAGAATTCTGCCTTTCGACAGGTCCCTGTAACAGAAGACGCTCAATGTGTTTAAGCACATATGACTCTCAAACTTAGAAACATAATGAGCTGTACAACCACATTCTCATTAATCTGTTCTGACCACTCATGTTTGCCAGCCTCACCCACCTCTGTTCCTATTTTTATCTCCTTATTCTACTTTGAAGCCATATTACTTTGTAGTTTGGCCAACACTAAAAATAAATTATTTTTTCACTCTTTTATTTTACTTTTTTTTTTGCAGTCCTGAAGATGGAACTCTCGACCTCCCACTGAGCTACATCCCAGCTCGTTTTTATTGTTGATTGAAGCAACATCTTCCTAAGTCACTAGGTTGCACTGTTCTCAAACTAGCGATCCTCCTGCCTCTGCCTCTCAGAGAATTGTGATTACAGGTCTGCAACACCTGGCCCAGATACACCTGTTTTCTTAATTTGAGCTATTATATTTTTCAGTCAACCTTTGATAAATCATAATTCAGTTAAGTTTAACTAATGGCCGAGAACAAGAGTCGCTATCAAGGTTGAATTATCAGGAGGAAAATTTGAAATCACTTAGGAGGCCTTAGAATATGGCCAAAACAGGAAGATCCAATGGATGAGACACAGTATGCCCTACTCATCACATTAACAGTACATTATCTGTATCTTTTTATGGGCACAGCAATGCTGCTAATGGCAACTCTTCTGCTGAAGTGCTGAGTGGCAAATCCTTTGCCCTAGATATGTGCCATGTGCTGTGATTTCCTTAGCAGCATGCAAATACTGGAAATGCAAAAAGAAGACGCTATAACCTATCACATCCGTTGTCTGGCTTATCACTTAGCTCTGTCCTTTCCTTCCTTTTTTATAGGAAATGGTGAGTGCCTAAATAAAAACAGCAAACTTGCAGGAAAAAAAGATATTCATATACTATTGTTGTAACCAGTACTTTTTAAGGGAAAGTCAAAAGCATAGTTAAAGTAATTTACCATCCTCCATTTCTATCTGTCCATGAATTCCCTCTATAAAAATTCCATTCTCACAAGATACACATGTGCACAAAATGCTCAACTCCATTGTAAACCTTAAATTTTGCACGTATACATATCAATAAAATGAGGGAAAAATTCTATTCTCAGAACTTAACGAACAGGCAATAGAAGAAATTATCTCCTGGACCAATTCAATCACCTTACTAAAGCAGCTTATTCAAGTAGCATATCTTTATTTAGAGTTGCTTTTTAAAAAGAATGATCAGTTCAGTGATTTACTAGCAAATCGGGAGAGTAGATGGGGTTTGTTATAATAATAAAATGAAGCCTATCCAAGGCAGCACTTGTTGGCACAAAAACACCTTTATTCCATCTTCATCTATGTGACAGAACAGACTCCACGGTAGACTCGATTACTTAGCAGTGCAAAATTTACCATATATTCAATATATTCAAAGTACCTAGTATGTCAGCAAAAAACATGGTCCAATTGTCTGTGCATCTATGCACAGGCTGAGCTACGGGAATTCTGTCTGAAAGGGTGTGCATACCTTCCCAGGAGTTCCCATCCAGTTCTTTTATTAGATCACTTCTCAGAACGGTACATGTGCATGCACACACACAGTCATACAATAACAAAATCCATGCATCATTAGAATTGCCTAGGGATATTTGTCTCAGGATAGGTGCCAAAATAGTGAAGTTCCTACTGGTAAACATGGCTGAGGCTTGCGGGAAGGCACCTACTTACCCTTCTTAAGGATATTTCATGCCAAAAACTGCAAGGGAAGATAGAGTTCCCTGAGGCAAAGAAAGAGAAGCCAATATCTCACTATAAATGAAAGGATTGTGATTGGTGGTATAACTCAGACACCAAAGTACCTGCCTTGCAAGCAGAAGGCTTAGGTTTGATTCCCCAGCATCACATAAACTGGGTGTGGTGCTACACCCTTGTGATCCCAGAATTTGGAAGGTCAAGGCAGGAGAATTGTCATGTGTTCAAGGCCAGCCTGAACTACATAGTAAGTTCAGGACCAGACTGTACTACTGAGCCAGATTCTGTCTAAATAGAAAAAAGAAGACTTTTAAGTTTTGTTTGTTTGCTTGTTTGTTTGTTTTTGAGAGAGGGTCTCACTCTGCAGTTCAGGCTGGTCCTGAACTCACTATGTAGCCCAGGCTGCCTTGAACTCATGGCAATCCTCTGGCCTCAGCCTCTCAAATACTGGGATTACAGGCATGCCCAACCACACCCAACTTATGTGGTATTGGGGAATTAAACTCAGGGCCTTGTGCAAGCACTCTAGTCTCTGTGCTATTCCTCCATCTCCTGACATTCAAGTTATGAGCTCAGATAAAGTAAGATCCATAAAGCAACTAATTTTCAGGGAACAAAATTTTAGAACCCCTAAAGATGTGATTTTTACATAAGTCTTGCTTTCTTTATCATCGTCATCATACAAGTTAATTATATTTATTTCACTGAAAGAACTGAAAATGTAGATGGGCTGTAGGAATAGTACAGTGGTTACAGTGCTCGCCTGGTAAGTGTAAGGCCTTGGGTTCTATTCTCATAGCTGGATGTAGTGGTACCTGCCTATAATACCCGCACTTGGGGTTCCCATGGGTTCAAAGTCAGCCTGTGTTACAGAGTGAGTTCAGGAACAGCACTACAGAGCAAGATTGTCTCAAAAAAAGAAAGAAAAGAAAATGTAGAGAAGAGTAGAAATTAGTATAATACCTCAAATCCCACTTTCTATATTTGGACCTATTCATGGACTATGAGTGCATTAGTATACATATATGTACATACAGAAATCTGACAGATGTGTAGAGAAATATTTCTTAACAAAATGTCATAAATTTATGTTGTAGCATATACTGACTTTTTTCTTTAGTAACCGATCCCAAAAAACTGTCCATTTCAGGGAATAAATATTCACAACATTGTTGTTAATGGTATTTACTATTCTTTTTTTTTTTTTTTTTTTTTGAGACAGGGTCTTGCTCTGTAACCCAGGCTGGTCCTGAACTCACTATGGAGCCAACGCTAGCCTTGGACTCACAGCAATCCTCCTGTCTCAGCCTCTTGAGTGCTAGGATTACAGGCATGAGTCACTATGCCTGATGTATGTGATGCTGGGAAATTGAACTCGGGCACTTAGTGCTTGACTCAGTGATTGTTAGGCCAGCGCTTTAACCGCTGAGCCATTCCTCCAGCCCCAGTACATAATATTCTTTTATACAGTTATATCATAAGTTATTTAACCAATACCCTATGTTTGATTGAATTCTCTGTGACATCTGTATAATAAGCATCCTTCTAAATAGACTTTTATGCATGTGAATAGTTATTTGGGAAATAATTCTCAGAATTGTGATCTACAGATCAAAATTTATGCTTATTTTATTTTAAAAATAAATTCTAAATTTTTCTATAGAAGAAAAAATACTAATTTATATCCTATTATAATTCTAATTTATATTCTATCAATGAAAAAAATTCTTTCTCAGTTTTGCCATCATTTGGAGATCACTTGCAGATAAATGAAAAATAGGTGTTTCCCACCTAGAAGGTCATAATTTACCTTACTCCCTAGATGTGCTTTCATTTGTTGACTAATAAAAATGAGTGTTTTCGTTAATTTTTTGACCATTTGTGTTTTTTATTTTTTAATTATCTTTTTCCTTCCATTTTTTGATGTGTTTCTTTCTAATTGAATTGTTAGAGCAATCTATTCCATAGGTCACAGAACTTTATCAAAAGTATTGCAAACAAGCCAGGCATGGGGGCACATGCTGATAAATCCAGCACACTGGGAGGCTGAGGCAGAAGGATCACAAGTTTGAGCCTAGCCTAAGCAACTCAGAGATGTAATGAGACTCTGTCCCAAAAGAAAAAAAAATTTTTAAAGGACTAGCCATGCAGCTTAGTATGAAGCCCTAGATTCTCAGTACCATACACATAGAAGAAAAAAAAAAGGTATTATAAACATTTTTCCAAGGAAACCCAGAGTTCAGATGTCCCCTAATTTGAGAGCAGAAAGAAACAGCACTTGTATATCTGCCTTTGTGTCTGCTCCTTGCATTGGAGCTATCAGGTTGTATAAACTTGTCATGTCTTTAATGCTCTAAAAAAAAAAAGAAAGAAAAGAAAAGAAAAGAAAAGAAAAGAAAAGAAAAACGAAAAACCTCTACTGCAAAACCTCAGTGAGCATACAGACATTACTGGAGCTATCACAGGAAGATGAAAAACAGGTTTTGCAAAATGTGTTTCATAGGAAAACCCCTCATGGACATGTCTATTCTTATTTACCCAGGTGTATCAGGAAATGGGCAGTGAGTGTCTTACAAACAATCCAAATTTTCTCCCAACTTGTTTTCTCAAACTTAACCTTGATGTTCAGCCAAAAAATGGGCCCTCCAGTTACCAGAAACTGCCCTCTTCAGAAGATTATTTGGCAATCATCTTAACTTGTCTTGAACATGCCTTTTGGGGTATCATGGCCCAATTCTGGCAGTTTATCAGGGTATTTTTTTGCAGATTCTGTAATGTTAAATGCCTCAAGAATACTGGCTTTTCTTCATCTAGAAGTTTTATATCTGTAGTTTCATATCAATTTTATTTCTAGGTATTTTTTCTGTTATTAGTGCAATTGGTAACCTTACTCTGTAATACTATGTACGTGAAAATTATTGACTTAGATTTTTTTGTGCATAAAATCAACTACATTGCTCATTTATCCCCCTGTTTCTAACAATTTTTTTAGTCCTCTGTTTTAAGTAATGGATTATTACCTGCAAGTAATAATGCCATTCCTTTACATGACACTTAGCAGAGGGATATACTCTGAGAGAAGTGTTATTAGACAATTTGTTACTCTGAAACATCAGAGTATTTTTTCCCAAACTAAGATGGCTGGTTGGATCTCATGGGCCACCACCCTATATAGTCTGTTGACAACTGAAATACATGGTACATGATTGTACCTGTGTCTCCTTCACACATGTTTATACTTCCTGTCACTTTCTTATGTCTAATTATTTTGGCCAGTACTTCTAAACTTGAATTCCTATACCAGTATTAGAGATTCTTTGTCTCTCACTGCAAAAACTTTGAAAGCTTCTATTGAAACCATTGCTGCCTTCAGCAGCACATATGCTAAATTGGTACCATGCAGAGAAGATCTACATGGACCCTGCATGAAAATGACATGCAAGTTCATGAAGCATTTTGTATTTCTAAAATGCTGACTTTATTATGAATGATAAATTTGAGTTATTTGTAGGAAAATGGATGTACCTTGAAACCAGTATGCTCAGCAAAATGAATCAGACCCAGAAAGTTAAATATCATATGAGAAAAACCAAACCATAAAAAATATAAGAGATAAGGGAAAAAGTAAGAAGATGGACTTTGTGGAAGGGGAAAGGGAAGGGGAAAAAAGATGGTATGTAAGTAAAAAATAATATTGTACTGTGATTAAAAAATAAATAAAAATGCTGACTTTGGTATACTGTGTAAACAGACACATATACAAAATTTTACTGTCAAAGAAGTTTGCTTCTATTCCTACTCCACTGATGGAATGTATTGATACATATTTGCTTTCTTTTAATTTGTTTTATTAGAAAAGAAGGTTGGATTTATCAAAGGCCTTTTAGAGATACTACTAGTCCAATAACCCACGCTGAATTTATTACCTTCTTAAAATACATATCCTTAAACATGGTGTTAATTCTATTGGACTGATCTATAAAACATTTCTAATACCAGGGTTACACAAGTCTATGCAATCAATATTTTATTCTATCATGATTACAAGCAATATAATTCCCTTTTCCTTTTTAATTTTTATTATTTTCTTGGTTACTGTGTCTCATAGTTGTAATTGCTATTTATATTTCAAGCATTTTTATTTTAAAATTAAAATAAGTCAAGTACCATCAATTTTAGAGGAGGTAGAAGTCAGTATGAATGTAATGAGCCATGACAATTTCCATACACCTATATTTTTCCAGGATAAAAAAGACAAAAGAATATTAGTGAAATAGTTCCTAAGATAAGAATAATCTGAGATAAAAACAAACTCTAGTACAATAATAATAATACTGAGTTAGAGAAGAATGAATAACAATGTTTAAAATCTTATAAAGTGGATAGAACTTTCACCATAGCAGGGAATTTGGTCATACGCATTTCTCAGTTACTTTCTTTCCCAAGTTATTGTTTCAACTTATTTAAATACAATAGTATAAAGTCTGGAAACAACTAATGACATAGTGGCCCTTATAAAAGAAGTCGAGCAATTTCATTAAGATATTGGGAGAAATTTTTAAATAGATAAGTAAAGTTCAAATAAGGCCCTTACTCTCAACATCTCTCTATTCTTATCATCCCAAACTGACATTGAACTTGCACATAGAGGGCAACTCATTTTCCCTATCGTCCACTTCCAATACCCACCCTATTCTTCTATTTATTCCCATGTAGTTTCATGCCCAGGAATTCTCTCAAAACATCCTAGAGCAAGGGCATCTAATTTCCTACATCTGATTTGGCTAAAGAATAGCATGTTTATTTTTTAAGTTTATTTTTCATTTTATTTATTTATTTTGAGACAGGGTCTCACTCTTTGGTCCCGGCTGGTCCTCAGCTCATCGGATCCCAGTTTGGCCCTAAACTCCTGGCAATCCTCTTGCCTCAACCCCCGAGTGCTGGGATTACAAGCATGTACCATTATGCCCAGCTTATTTGGTGCTGGGGAATCAAACTCAGGGCTTTGATTTTGTTAGGCAACTGCTTTAACCATTGAGATATTCTTCTAATCCCAGAATAGTCTTTTTTTTTTTTAGAAGTTTAGAAAATTCTTCTACAATGTATGTGAAATCCTGGAATTGAGAACGACTGCTCTAACATGTAATTTGGAGGCTTTTTTTATTCGCTGTTTTTTTGTTTGTTTGTTTGGTTGGTTGGTTGATTTTTGGAGTTTTGTTTGTTTGTTTCTTTGAGACAGAGTCTCACTGTGTAGTCCAGGCTAGTTCTGAGCTCACTATGTAGCCTAGGCTGGCCTCAAACTCACAGCCATCTTCCTCTTTTTATAAAGCTCTGCATCCAACACCTACTTTTGCAGCAAAGGCCCCCTCCAAGGCAGGAGGATTTCAGTGAGTTGAGGCCAACCCGGAGCTTCACAGTCTGCTCAGGAGCAGTCTGAACTACAGAATGAGACGCCGCCTCAAAAGAAAAGATCCCGTCCAAACACACACTGGGACTAAGAATTTCAACATGTGAATTTACAGCTTGAGGTACACAAACATTCAATCTATAGCAAGATTATTGTTTATGGTTTGCAAACAAGTTATCACAGAGAAGTTGTAACTCCATTTTTACTAAAATAAAACAACTGTTTCAAAGGTTGATTGCTCCTTCCTGAGACAAACATGAGTGATCTAGAAAGAAATCTTTCTCAATTGTTTCATATTATTAGCTTTGACAAACACTGTGGTCATTTGTTTAAAGGACAACCAATGATGTGATATTTTGGGATTGTCTTTAGATATTTTTCATCCAAGTGCTCATAGTGAAAAACCATGAGTCAACTGGTATACTCAAATCATGATGTTTTATATTATCAAACCATATGTTTCAAAAACTCAGATCCAGGCTGGAGGAACAGCATAGTGGTTAAAGTGCTTGCCTTGCAAGCACCAAGCCCTGAGTTCGATTCTCAAGCACCACCTAAAGCTGGACTTGATCTCAGTACATGGGAGGCTGATGCAGGAAGATTGCCATGAGTTCAAGGCCAGCCTGGGCTACATAATGAGTTCAGAACCAACCTGATCTATAAAGCAAGACCCTGTCTCAAAGAAAGAAAGAAAGAACAAAAGAAAATAAAGAAATCAACAACAATAACAATAAAACCCAAGCAACAATTCCACGTAAAATCCAATTTAAATGTCACTCACATAGAAATATCTCTATTCAAATGTAACTTTCTGTAATCATACGACTAAACCCACGTAAAAATAAATTATAAAAAGGTAGTTCCATATCTACCAACCTTTCTCTTTCCAGTTTTAAAAAATTCAAATGCTTCTATCTTCAAAGTATACTTGGTTTAGTATTAGTTAGGTAAATTCACTCCCCAAACCACTTGAATTCGGCATCTTAATGCATAACTCTTCCATTTTTTTCTAACAGAATCTACGGGTATTTCTTGCTTTGTTTTGTTTTGTTTTTACAAACGTCCTCACACAAATCCCTTTCTCACCCTTCATAAAAGTTAAGTGATATTTAATAATGACTTATATATTTTCATTCACTTCCTTTTTCAGGCATTTGGTTCTTGTTTGATTTAGCAATTACTGAAAGGCCAATGTCACATTTTTAAATGTATATATCTCCAAGAAAATAGGTAAATATCCCTCACACATTTGAAGCACATACCAAATAGTGGCTGTTTATTATTTACTCTCATACTCTTGTGTCTCTTACAGAAAGAGGTTTTTAGTGGTGGTGGTGGTGGCGGTAATGTTAAGGTTTTGGTGGTGGTGGTGTTTGTGGTGCTGGTATCAAGCCCATGATTCTGTCCACATTAGATAAGCACTTTCTCATTGTGCCAGACCACCAGCCTAGGAAGACATGAAAAAGGGTATGTGTTTCTGGGAATCAGAGGTGGGAGCATAGTGAATAAATAACAAATAAAAGGGGTTGGAAAAAATAGTCCAAAAACAGATTTTGTTCCAGAACTTGATTCCTAATAAGGCAGAGTTCTCAGGCCATCTTCCTTGACCCTTGATGCCACTATATTTTCAATTTGTGAAGAATGGTATAAATAAATCCACTTTAGCTATAAAATGTATGCTATGTAAAAAGTTTCATAACCCCAGAGAGAGCGCCTATGGAGGTTTAACTAACACTGCAAACACATGTTCACATTCAAGAGCTGGCCAAGTCACATTAGGGAAAGTACACAGTCTCTCTTTGGTAGGATAGAAAGCCTATGTGGGAGGAAATTAGAGTCCTTTATGGTAAAGGAAAGAAAATTAGTAAGAACATTTTGAGGTTTATTACTACCAATCTTCACCTAATTGCAAAGCCATATGGGGGCCTCTGTAGTCTTTTGAGAACATGTAACATTGTCCAAATATTATTAGAAAATGATCTTTTGGCTTGGAAAAAATGGATGATGAGGAATGTCCACGATAAAATTTTGGTCACTGTAAGTACAGCTACTTAAATCAGTGCACCAGACCAATCAGGTCACAAAGAGGAAAGTGAGCATTCACTGGTAATTATATTTCAAATTGATGTCTAAATAATAGCTACCAAGAGGAGGTAGAAAGTCAAATGTTGCATGGACAAGTCAATTGTAGAAATAAGAGTCTGAGAAGACATAATATCCCTTTGAGTGTACACTGGTCACTTGTTTACACAAATAATGTTGCATATCTTTCAAGTGCATAATTTTTTAGAGGTAATTTTTTTCGTGTGGTGGTGGGGGTTGAAAATCAGGGCCTCACACATTCTCAGCATGCACCTGACTACAGAGCTGCATCCCAAACCCTGAAGATAAAATATCTAAAGTTAATTTTATATTCAGTATTTTGGACCTCAATGTGAGATATGGCACACTATCACTGACTTCTTTAGTGACTCGAGCAAATCTAACCCCCCTGGAGTATTTCAGAAACACCTTGATATATTTCAAAAAACAAGTTTTGAATTCACTAGCACATACCATTTGTCTTTCCTCTTTAGGAAGGTTTTTTAAAAAGTTTCTTATTTTTAATTTAGATATAATTAAGTGCCACCAGATCATTTGGGTTATTTGAAATTCTTTTGAGAATTAAGTACTTTCAGGACTATGAGTACCTCATTAAGAAACAGCAATTAAAAAATTAATCCATTTTTATATAAAAATATAATTTCATCAAACGCTGGCCGGGCTTGTTAGCACATGCCTCTAACCCCAGCATTCTGGGAAGCTGAAGCATGAAGATTCCAAGTTCCAGCTCAGCCATGGCTATCTGGCAATTTCACAAGAACTCTGTCTCAAAAGTAAAAAGAATTGAGGATACAGCTCAGTGCAAAGGTCCTGAGTTTAATCTCCAGTACTGCAAAGTGTATACACATACACACACACACACACACACACACACACACACACACACACATATATATATATATAGAGAGAGAGAGAGAGAGAATGTATATGCATATATGTAATATATATATATATATATATATGTTATGGATATGCATGTATATACATATTATGCTTATGTATTGTTGGGGCTAGAGAAATAGCTCAGTGGTTAAAATGCTTGCCTGGCAAGTGCAAGGCCACGGGTTTGATTCCCCAGCACCACATAAGCCATGCATAGTGGCACACACCTGTAATCCCGGCATTCAGGATGGTGAGGCAGGAGGATTGCTATGTGTTCAAGGCCACCTGGGCAACATAGTGACTTCAGGATCAGCCTGGACTGCAGAGCAGGACCCTGCCTTTAAAAGGTGTATGTACGCACACACACACACACACACACACACACACACACATATATACATTTTTGTGACGAAATTATATATATATATATATATATATATATATATATATATATATATAATTTCACCAAAAGCTATTTATTAAATGTTTCCTTGCACTCTTAAACAGACTGTACTGAACATGACTTAATGCTTTCACATTGACTCAGGACGATGACAGACATTGCCCACTATCATGATGAGGTATGATTCAATGGTGGGTGACACACTGCCGAGAAAGAAAATGCAATTACAATGTACAAAGTTCAGAAAACAGTAAGAAACTGTTTTCCTCCTAATTACTCATGTCACCCCTCCACTCTGGTATACATACTGCCTGCCCCACATCAGGAAGCACACTGGTAAATCGAGCTTTCCAGTGGAGGAGTGCTAGGCTGGTGAATGACCTGAAAGCAAAGCTCAGTGAGGGAGCTGCCTGAAGGAATCAGGGTCAGGTGAGCGAGCCACTGGCTGGCCACCCATCTCTGAGGTCCAGCCCTGGGACTCAGCTGCCCAAATATTTTATACACAGCCTGTGATTCCCACCAGCCAATTTGTGGTCCGCAACAGGATGTGATTACCCAGTGGAGGAGAAGCTGGAGGGGACCTCCCCATCAGTCCGATTGTGAGGTATACTTCCAAGGCACCTGTCTGCTTTTGAAAATGTCATCATTGTCCAGTTCAGGTATCCCCAAACCCTGGGCCATGAAGCAGTACTGGTCCATAGCCTGGTACAAATCAGGCCATAAGGCAGGAAGTAAGCAGCAGGCTAGTGTGCAAAGCTTTGTTTGTATTTTCAGCCACTGCCCATTGCTGCTCATCACTTGCATGACTGCCTAAGCGCACCTCTGTTGGTTCAGTGGCTACATTATTGTCACAGGAGCCTGACCCCTGCTGTGAACTGTACATGTGCAGGAGGTTGTACACTCTCATGAAAACTTAATGTCTGATAATTTGACATGGAGCTGAAGTAGCAATGTTAGTGCCATTCCTCCATCCCATCCCCATTTATAGAAAACTGCCTTCCACAAAACTAGTCTCTGGTGCCCAAAACATTGGGGACCACTAACGGAGCTCATATCTGTTCCACAACCTGCCCTGTAGGTTGACCAATATCTCTGTGAAACATAGCCAACACGCCACACAGCCACCAATGTTTCTTGTGTAGGCTGCTAAAGAACTTCTGGATTGTGACTCCAAAGTGTAACAGAGTAGAGATAAGTGCCATTTTGTAGTTGGTTGTGACCAAGCCAAAGTCAGCAGCTTGACTGTGCTACCATTTGTCACCAAAATGTTCTTTGGCTCCACGGCTACAGCTAGAGCTAGAAGTAGATCAAGGTGGCCCTGATGTTTGGGTGTTTATTTCAAGAGCTAGATATATATCTATAAAAAGTATTCCCACCAGGTTTGCCAACAGAGATCATCAAAAATCTGATGTGTTGGTACCTGAGAAACTTGTATTTCTTTCATATTAATTACACCATTCCCCAACACCTGGAGCCAGAGAACATTCTGGTGACAAATGGTAGCAAAGTCAAGGTGGCTGACTGTGGCCTGATCAGAACCAGCTACAAAATGGCCCTTATCTCTATGTTGTTACACTTTGGAGTCATAATTCTGAAGTTGTTTTGCAGCCTACACAAGCAACATTGATGGATACATGGCAACATTGATGGATATGTTGGCAAATGTTTTCACAGAGGTATTTGTCAAAAGCTCAACTTCTGTGGAAACTCCGAAGCCAACTATTGTGGTTTGGATCTGAAATGTCCCACAAAAGTCTCATGTTCCTGTGGGTACTATGTAGTGTTGGGAGCTGAAGCCTGGCTGGACGTGGCAGGACCTTGGGGCCTGACCTGAAGAGGCATGTGCTGGTTCCTCCCTTTTTCCCAGTATCTCTATTCCACCATGCTATAAAAATCTTTGCCCCTGGAACTCCAGTTCCAGCTCTAGCTATAGTCCCACCATGTGCTTCCACCATTTTACAGCCATCCATTCACAAATGGATTGAAACCTTCTGAAACTGTAAGCTACAACAAATCCTTCCCCCCTAAGTTGTGGATATCAGGTATTAAATCACAGTGATGAGAAAGTAACTAAGACATTGACCGGTTGGGTAAAATCTTTGATTTGATCATCCTGCCTCCATCGGATGAGTGGCCAGAAGATGTGCTTTATTCCTAGGAGTCTTTTTCCCAGAAGACCCCTGGAAGAGAAGTGCCCTGGAAGAGAAGGGGTGTCCATCTGCTGAAGGGAAGGCTGGCTTTCAGCCTACCCAAGTGAGGCTCTACCCTCCCATCCTCCAATAGCTACACAGGGAAGGAAGTAGTCCCCAGGGAACAGTGAATAGGTGCCGCAGATGGAAGAGGAGTTGCCATGTCCCCTCTTCTGGACACAGGTGGAGAGAAGCCCACTAGGAGGACAACCTCTGCCTTTCTTCTGATGCAATGCGGGCTCTTTCTCTAGTGCCTCTAAGAAAATATCACACTGTCTTAATGACATCCCCTCCCTCTCTTTTTGAAGCTTACCATTTGTCTACTTCTAGCTTGCTACATGAAGGGCTATGTCTCCTTCCATATCTAGCATATGAGGATCTTTTCTTTCAGACAGGAAAATAAAGGCAAATAAATCTTTAAAATGAAAGAATTAAAAAATTTAGAGAAAATAAATATTTAAATGTCTAGAATACTTTCTTACGAAGATGCCCCAGCTATAATTCCACAAATATCTAAGTAGAAAAACAGGAGCCAGAGGTAGTAATAATTACAAGGAAGCAGATTACAGCTCAATATAAAAGGAACTCATATTTGTAATTCATTTTGGTTTACAACACATGCACAGGATAGTACTTGTTTTGCAGGTAATAGAAAGAAAAACAAATGGGAGTCCCAGACTCCAAAAGTTGAAAGTTAAGTAAAAGCAAGCCAGTCTCAGTGGCACAAGCCTATAATCCCAGCACTCTGGGAGGTCGAGGCATGAGTATCACAAGTTCAAACCCTGCCTAGGCAACTTAGAGAGAACTTGTCTCAAAGTCAAAAACAAAAATGAGGGCTGGAGGAATAGCACAGCGGTTGAAGCACTTGCCTAACAAGTGTAAGGCCCTGATTTTGATTCCCCAGCACCACACAAGCAGGGAGTGGTGGTGAACACCTGCAGAGGCGGAGGCAGGAGTATTGTCATGTGTTCAAGACCAGCCTTGGCTACACAATGAGTTCAGGAATAGCCTGGACTATAGAGGAATACCCTGTTTCCAAAAAGGGGGATAGAGAGGCTGAGGATGTAGCTCAGTGCCAAGTCCCAGTACTTGACTCTGAGTACCACAGGAAAAAAAAAAAGCTAAAAATAAAAACAGAATTACACTCCTGAAAATGGATACTGTGTGAAGAGTCTGACAGAACAAAGCCACAGAGGACCTGGAAGGTGAGTCAAGAATATTGTATTGCTTCAGAAATCATTCTTTACTCCAAATTTAATTATAAAAAAATAAAACTGTAAACTATAAAATGATTATTAGAGAATTATCACTATTAAAAATTTTTAAATATCAAGATACACTATACACAAAGTAAAGTTTACTCCAACCCCAATTCCCAGAGATATCTGTAAGCAATTTAGCTTGTATCTTACCTTTGTGTCTTAATTATTCATCTATAAAAATGAAGACCATAGTAGCTCCTACCTCACACAGTGTTATGAGAACTGAGTTTTTGCCAACTTGATAAAGGCAAGGACTTTGATTCAAGGTTTCTTAACCTCTGAACCATTGACATTTTTTGTCTGGGTAATTTGTTCTCTGGCATGTAGAAATGTGGTACTCTCCTGGCACTATATAATGTGTAGCACCATCTCTGGCTTCCATACATTAGAATTCTATAGGAAACACCCTATACACACACACAAAAAATAGGTTTTGACTAAAAAAAAAATGTTTCCAAAGACAAATATCCCCTAGGGTTTGAAATTACTCTGGTTTTAGAGCCACTGGTCTAATTTATTCCTGAAACCTATCACTTGCACAATACGTAATCTTTTTTTAAATTTTTTAAATATTTATTTATCTTTTGAGATAGGGTCTCACTCTGCAGCCCAGGCTGGTCCTGAACTCACTATGGAGCCCAGGCTGGCCTTGGACTCATCTCAATCCTCCTGTCTCAGCCTCCCGAGTGCAGGGATTACAGGTATGCACCATCACACTCAGCATTATGTGGTGCTGGGGAATTTAACTCAGGTACTTAGTGCTTGCAAGGCGAGCCTTTTAACCTCTGAGTCATTCCTCCAGCCCCAATATGTAACTTATTGAATAAAGTGAATTAATAAATATAAACCATCTTTAACAGTACATGAACATATATAAGAAACCCTTGATTTGAGGGTTATTTGCTATCTTATTATACTATTTTCCTACTAGATTATATTCCATATAATTATTTCCATGTAAGTGGGATGAAACTATGTGTACTTCTCTGAAACTTTTCACAGCCTATCTTGAACATCTCTTTGTGCTGCCATCACCATTTATATGTTTCTCTCCCAATCATGTTCTATGCTGTAAGAATGTTCTTGTGACTCTTAATTATCAACTTGGCTCGCTTGGAGGCTACCCAAGGCATTAGTAAGGCACACATCTGGGTGTATCAGAAAGGCATAATCTTAAGGTCTATATTTGGCCCCTGGCCCTTCCTCTTTGGCACTGCTCCTCTGTTCTGTTTCCCAGCCACCATAAAGTGAACAGCTTTGTTTTATCACTCCCTTCTGCTATGATGTTCTATCTCATTTCAGATCTGCAGCAATGGAACCAGCCACCCTTGGACTAAATATTCTGAAACCCTGAGCCAAATTAAACATCTTCCACTTAAGTTGTAGGTGTCCCAACAATGGGAAGGCAGATCAATGCACTAAAGTATGAAATGTATCCTATCATAATTCATCCAATTCACTACTGGAAGTTTATTTAGGTTAATTCCATTATTACAAAGAATATTGTAAAAATTTTTCATCAGAAATTAACAATGACACAATTACAGCTATGTAGTATATCATGTTGTAATTTATAAAATGATTCCGTAATAGTCAGAGTTCTCCAGAGAAACATAACCTACATAACTATGTGTGTATACATAGAGTATAGAGGGTGTAGAGAACAGAGAGAGGAAGAAGAAGGAAGCAAGAAGTAGTTCAAGGACTTTGCATATTGTGATGATAGACATTGACAAATCCAAAATCTGCAAGATGGACCAACAGGCTTAAAACTCGGGAAAAAAAGAAAAAACTGTTATCGTTTAAGTATAAATGTCATCTACTACAGAATCCCCTTTTGCTCCAAAGAGCTTAGTCTTCTGTTCAAGTCATCAACTGTTTGGATGAGGCCCACCAAAGCCTAGAAGTCAAACTGGTTTACACAGAGTCCAATGATTCAGGTGTTAACCTCATACAAAAACAATCTCTCCAAAGCATCTAAAATAATATATGACTACATACCTAGGCACATGGCCCAGCCAAGCTGACACATAAAATTAATCATCAGAGACTCCCTAAGACAATCTCATGAGCAGAGGCTATCTGAACCCTGAGAGAAAAAACTGTTGAGCTGAACCACAGGCTAACTAACTAAGAAGATAGTTTAAATGACTACTATATGCACAGAAGGTTCTGAGTCTGGATTCCTGTGATGTGTTCCAAGAACTTATGCCTCTCTGTCTCTCTAACCAAGTTTTGTGTCTACTATTTAGAATTCTCTGTCTTCTTGGGACTGTCTTGTAGTCAACTGCCACTTATTGGTGCTCTTGTGGTTTTGCCTTTAGCAATGAATAAGAGATGTGAAAATCCTTTGTATAATTGTTAGTGCCAAGCAAATGTGCTCCTCTCATTTCCACTGAGTTAGATAAACCTTAATAACCAAGCTTATTATAATTATGCCTAAAATTAAAGTAAACAAGTTATGAGTGAGGGCTGAGTGTTTTTTTTTTTTTTTATGGTTGAAAAGTGCTGAAAGACTTAATGTTTAAATCTTGTAACACCTATTTATATGCATAGTGGTTTAGGAAATTTTTAGTTTCTCATTTGGATTCTAGATATATGAGATTACAGGGCAAGGGAATTTTACATAGGTTTGATATTGTCCAATGATTACTATTATTTCTATCTAAATTAAACATGGAGCAAGGCACCAAATGCACAAATAGGGAAGTATCTAATAAGTAAGCCAGCCTCAGTTCTTCTCTCCTCATAAACTGAAGAACTAATTCAGACCCTTGGCTTTGTAGCTTAGTATGAAGTTTCTTTACTTCTAACATTGAGTTTGTGTTCACGAAATATAGCTAGAAATTCAGCAAAGGGGAGAAAAATTACTGTGTAAAAATATACCAGTACATTTTATTTTTAGTTATCATTTTAGTACCAAAGTATTAAAATATGTAATGAACAGGAGCTAAATGTGATCCACAATCTGTCATTATTCACTCATTTTGAAGGGCCCTTCATTAACTTCTTTTAGATCCTCCTAAAACAACACCTATGCTAAATTATTACACAAATTAAACCCCAGTTTTGCAACTGTAAATTCTATCTGCTCTAGTCCGAGATGCTTGCAAACTCTGCTGTCTAGTCCTCGTTTCAGCCTCACTCCAGAACCTGGCTTGCAGCCTGGACTTTCTCAAATCCAAATTGCTGGCAAGCACATTCTCTACCAAACAACTCTCTAACATGTCTATGTATTAAAAATAGCTTATATGACTCACGAATGCTTCTTACTCAAATGAAAGCACAGCTCTGGTGGCCCAGGAATAGGGAGCTGGGAAAGGGCAGCATGTGAAGAGGAAAGCATTGACACTGTACATATTTATGGCATGCACTTTAACATTTCAATGTGCATATGCAGTACATAATGATCAGATCAAGACGATTTACATACTTATATGTAGTTCCTTTGTATTGGAAACATCCAAAATTCTGTAGACTAGCTACCTTGAAATAGTCCATTAGTTGTAGTCAACAAGAAATAAATTTCTAGCTTTTAGCCAGGCCTGGCAGCAGGCCTATAATCCCAGTGTCTTGGGAGGCTGAGGCAGGAGAATCATACATTTGAGCTCAGCCTGGATTTATGCTTATATGTCTGTTGGGAAGCATATTTCCAAGTGATTATATGTAGAACTATTTTTAAGTGACTACCTGAGAAGATGAATTTTAAATGGCCCACACATATAACACCTACCATGTTTCTTCCTGGGTTATACTATTAAACTCAGGTTATAAAAATGG
>PVKB01007981.1:0-23652 GCA_004027205.1 Ctenodactylus gundi | reverse complement strand
GCGAACAGTCTTCCTCGTCCACCATCACAGCAACCTCCATGTTCATCACGCCTCGAAGACATGTTGTTGAAGAGACCAGGGCACCGGGCGCTCGCGCATCCAGCCTCCCGCCTGCGCACTTGCAAGGGAACCGAGGTACAATTCCCCGACGCAGGACGCGGGAATCTGGCCGGTAAGCAGGACTGGCACGGGGGTGGCAGGTGCAAAAGTGAGGCGGGCTGGATCCCGGGCCTGGCTCACCTGGCCTAGAGCCTGCAAGCTCTTCACGGCGCCCACCACCACCTGGTGCTCCACTCGCAGCTGGCTCGCCACCTCTGCGCTGTCCAGGCCGCCATCGGCCGCCTCCAGCCGCGCCAGCAACTGCTCTGCGACAGGACCGTCCGCCATCCCTGACCCCGGCGGTGCTCCGCGTGCTTAGCTGCGGCTCTGGGGAACCGGAACCGGAACCGGCGCGCGGTAGCGGGCCGCCATCTTGAGTGTGGCGGCTCACAGCCCGGGCTCCTGGGTGTCGTCATCGAAAGTGTGGCAACTGAGCCCTTAAGGCTGGAGAAGACACAGCCCCTACCTGCTTGTAGTTCAGAAGTAGATTTTGGCAGACCAGCATGGTAAAACGGAGCACATCACGGTTAGAAACACAGTTTTGTTTGAGCTGCGTGCAGCCGCGCTAGCAGAAGGCTGTGTGACCTTGGATTTAGTTGACCCTTTCCAGATAGCTGCATGTCTGCTGCTTTGAAATTTTCGAAGAGAGGCTGGAAGGGACCATACACTTCAGTAATAGTTACAGTCAAGTTGTCGGCTTACCTCATTTCCAGGCTGGTCCTAAGCTCTAGGCTGGCCTTGAACTCTCAATCCTCCCGCCTCTATCTTCTGAGTGCTGGGATTCTGGGAACCACGCTGTCCAATTTATGTGGTGCTGGGGAATCGCACTTGCAATTTTGAGGTTGTTAGGTAAGCATTGTAACCCTTAAGCTATATCCTCAGGCCTTCTAGCCCACTGTGTTTAAATCATTATTACTTCGTGTGTATGTGTGTGAGGTGTGTGGTACTGGGGATGGAGCCCAGAGTGTTCCCACTAAGCTACATTCCCAGACCATTATATATTCTTTTATTTATTCTGAGACAAGGTCTCCCTCTGTAGCCCAGGCTGATCCTGAACTCACTACAGAGCCCAGGCTGGCCCGGAACACACAGCAATCCTCCTGCTTGAGCCTTCTGAGTGCTGGGATTATAGGTGTGTACCACTATGCCCATTTTATGTGGTGCTGAGGAATTGAACCCAGGGCCTTGCATTTGCTAGGCAAGCACTTTTACTGCTAAGTTACACTCCCTGCTCCCTAAAGCTTTCACTTTGAGACAGGGGCTGGATAATTTGCTCAGAGTGGGCTCAAGTGACTGTGACCCTCCTGTCTTGGCCTCCCGGAGTGCTGGAATCATAGGAATGTGGTACCACTCCAAAGTTTCATTGCTATGTACATCAAGGTTCCACTGATATGTTTTTTTCACTCTGTAGGCCAGGCTGACCTTGAACTCACAGCAATCCTCCTGCCTCAGGAGGATTACAGGCATGTGCCACCATGCCTGGCTTACGTGGTTCTGGCGAATTGAACTCAGGACTTTGTGCTTGCGAGGCAAGCAATATAACTGGTGTGCCATTCCTCCAAGCCCTTCACTGGTATGTATATTGTGTGTCTAGCCCAGTGCAAAAAGAGAGGGACAGATGCATTATTTCTTCTAAAAGCTATGTGACATAGTAACTCATATAACCTCCATTTTACAGATGAGAAAACAGACTCAAGGAGATATGACTAGAAATGGTATCAGAAATTATACACCCTCAAGATTGCTCCTCCCCAATACCTTCAGGTCAATATCTGGGCAATATTACACAATCTAGATCAGTGCTGTCCTGTAGAAACATAATGCATGCTGGGAGACAGAGGCAGGAAGATTGCAAGTCCAAGCCCAGCCTAGGCACTTTAGCGACTTGGCCAAATCCTGTCTTGAAATCAAAAATCAAAACTGGGCTGGCAATGTAACACAGTGCAAAGGTTTTGAGCTCAATCCGCAGTACCTTAAAAAGGTAAGAAAAAATATAATGCGAATAAGATATAATGTATTTTCCCCTTGTGTCCAGTAAGGCAGAGCTGTAATCCCAGGACTGAGATAGCAGGATTGTAAATTTGAGCCCACCCTGAGCAATTTAGTAATTTAGGGAGACCTTGTCTCAAAATCAAAATTAGAAATGGGCTAGGAATGTAGCTTAGTTTAAAGGCCCTGGGCACAATCCCTAGTATCACACACATGAAAAAATTAATCCCAGCACTTGGGGGGCTGAGGCAGGAGGACTGCAGTGTATGAGCTCCAGGCCAGCCTGGGCTACACATTGAGTCCAGAATCAGCCTGGATTATAGAATGAGATAAAAAAACAAAAAGAATTAATTTTTCTATTCATTATAGCAACATTAAAAAGAAATAAGTGGGGCTGAACACCAGCCTAGCATACACAGGTCCTGGGTTAGGGCATGAGGAGGGGGATGGGGTGAAGAAGTCTGTCCCTGTGACAGGAGCCTATAATCCCAGCATTCTTGGGAGGCGGAGGTAAGACAATTGCAAGTTCAAGATCGGACTAGGCAACTAACAACTTAGAGAGACTGTCTCAAAAATACAAAATAAAAAATGGGCTGGGGGTATAACTTAGTCCCTAGTGCCACAAAAAGAGAAAGAAAATGAACTTTACTTGAACTACTATGTTTAGATTATTTTTTGATATAGTATAAGTACTATAAAATATTTTGACTGTAGCTCAGTGATTACAGCCCTGGCCTATGAAGCACAAGGTACTGTGTTCAATCCCCCAGCACCACATGATAGCTGGGCATGGTGTTGCATGCCTGTAATCCCAGCACTTGGGGGTCTGAGGAAGGAGGATTAATTACTGTGAGTTCAAGGCCAGTCTGGGCTACACAGTGAGTTTGCAACCAGCCTGGACTACAGAAAATTTTCTCAAAAAATAACAAATATGAATATGTTGCATTCTTTGTTTTTCACACTAAGTCTTGATTTGTGTGTGTGTGTGTGTGTGTGTGTGTGTGTGTGTGTGTGTACACCACCATGGCCAGTTTAGGTGGTACCGGGAAATCAAACTCCAGGCCTGTGCCCTTGGCTAGGAAGGGCTCCAGCCATTGTGCTATTCCCCCAACCCTTCATATGAAGTCTTAAAAGTCTGGTGTGCATTTTAACCTACAACACATCTCACTGGGGACCAGCCATGTGGTCCCATGTGGCCATTACAAGCATGTTAGAAACTTTAGAAACACAGGTGGTCTGGTTTTACTTTGTGTTTGCTGTCCTGGGTGTTAAATCCAAGGCCTTCACATGGAGTTGTGTCCCCAGCACTTTCATTTTTTAATTTTGAGACAGAGTCTCCCTGAGTCACTAATTTGCCAGGTCGGTCTCAGACTTGTGATCTTCTTGCCTCAGCCTCCCAAAATCTGGGGATTATAGACCCATAACAACAGGCCCAGCTAGATCATTTAATATTCCTCTGCCTTGGGGCTTGGGGGGGAGCTCAGGAGTTACTGCGCTGGCCTAGCAAGCACAAGGCCCTGGGTTCAATTCCCAAGCACCAAATAAGCTGGGTGTGGTGGCATACACCTGTAATCCCAGCTCTTGAGAGGCTGAGGCAGGTGGACTGCCATGTGCTAGAGGGCAGCTTGGGCTACAAAGTTCAGAACCAGCCTGGACTACAGAGCAAAAAATAAAATAAAACAAAATAAAATAAAAGTTAATGTAAACATGCCTTTGTTGTAAAACACAGATTTCTTCCCAGTGGTTCATAACTTCTTTCTTGGAGTTGGTGCATACCGGTGTACTCACCTTGAACCTGGGGCCCCTGTGAAGCCCAGGGAAGTAGACCATGTCACGCTAGCTCTTTTAATGTATAACCCTTGACGTAACACAGGTGCTCCTGGGAGATCAACAGAGTACAAGCTGACCCCAAAACAGCCTTCTTGGGACATTTGTTTTGATCACCCTCTACCCCTCTCATGTCCTCAAACCTTTATAAAAATCTCAGTTGTGGGTCTAGCAAATGCAAGGCCCTGAGTTCTCTCCGGCACCATATCAACTGGGTGTGGCAGTACACAGCAGCCCAGACTAGAAAGTGAGACCCTGTCTCAAAATTTAAAAAAGGAAAAAAACAATCTCAGTTGTGCAAGGCTTGGTGGCACACCCCTGTAACCCCAGGGCTGAGGAGGTTGGTCAGGAGGATTGCTGTGTGTCTGAGGCCAGCGTGGGCTATATAGTGAGCTCAGAATCAGCTTGGAGTAGAGACATTGTCTCAAAAAAACCCCCCAAAAAACTCGGCCATTCATCCTGCCAGTGCTGCCCTCTCGTGGATCCTTCTTCTGTAATAACCCCCACTTTTTTTCATTTTTCAGGTATTGTGGATTGAACCCTGGGCCTTCACACTGTGATATACACTCAGCACCCTGCCCTGTTTTTTTTATTTTAATTTTGAGACAAGACCTCCCCAAATTGTTAAATATCACAGGCTGGGCTGGAACTTGTGATCCTCAGGCTTCAGCTTCTCTGGAAGGTTTGGGCAAAAAGATCACGAATTTGAGCCCAGCCCGGGCAGTTTAGGGACTGAGACCATCTCACAATCAAAAATAGAAGGCTGTAGCTCCTTGCAGAGACGCTAAACTCAATCCCACTTTTATTTTTTCAGCACTAGGAATAGAGCTCAGGACCATCACACTAAGCTATGTCCCCAGTCCATTATTATTATTACTTTTTGAGACAGTGTCTCATTCTGTATTGATGTAGTCCAGATTAGCCTTGAATACAGGCAATCCAATGCCTCAGCCTCTGGAGTGCCAACATTACCAGCAGGCACCACTACACCCAGTTTAGGTGGTGCTAGGGAATCAAACTAAAGACTTTTTCAGCTTGCCAGGCAAGCACTTTCATCACTGAGCTATTCCTCCAGCCCTATTATTATTTTTGATTTTTGAGACAGGCTCTCCCTAAATTGCCCAGGCTGAGTTTGAACTTGGAATACTCCTGTGTTAGACTCCTAGAATGCTGGGATTACAGGCTTGTACCTCCAGGCCCAGCTGATATTACAATTCTTTTTCAAGCCTGGAACCTGTATTCTTATATTCTGACTCTACAGTAAAATCCTATATTCAACACAGAATTCTTTTCTAAACAGGATGTGCTTTCCTTTTTGAGGACGTGTGTGTGTGTGTGTGTGTGTGTGTGTGTGTGTGTGTGATGTGTGTGTTCACAGTACTGGGGACTGAGCCCAGGGCCTTCATACTCAGCTACCATCCCAGCCCATTTATTTCATTTTTGACTTTGAAACATGGTCTCACTAAGTCACAAAATTGATCAGGCTAGGCTCAAACTTGCAATCCTCTTGTCTCAGCCACAGCCCCAAAGAGCACTGGGATTACAGGCCTGTACTACTAGATCCTGCTTCCCCACCCCCCCGCCCCCCTCAAGAGAGTCTCCCTTTGTAGTCCAGTGTGGTCCTGAACTCACTATGTAGCCGAGGCTGGCCTGGAACTCACGGCAATTCTTCTGCCTCAGCCTCTCACGGCTGAGATTACAGATATGCACCATCACACCCAGCTATTTTCTTTTTAGACAGAGTTTACAGTGTCAGTAAATTGCTGAGCCTGGGCTCCAACATGGGATCCTCCTGCCTCAGCCTCCCAAGTGCTGGGATTACAAGTCTCCACCACCAGGGCCAGTTCCTTATTTTTATTTAATTCCCACAAGATCCTGACTCCTTCCATCACGCGGCAGGTAGTTTTTAAGACCGCTGTGTTCCAGGTGTGCTGGTGGGGGACAGTGACGTGAAGGAGACAGAAGTGTCCACTGTTAGGCAGGAAGGATCAAGCCTGTGTGCTCAGGACACAAGATGGGAGAAGGGTGGGCAGGCCAGACTTCGGCACCCTGGGGGCGGGGGAGGCGGGGCACTGCACAGCGGGGGCGGCGCCCCAACTGCCCGCGGACTCGCCGCGCCTCCCCTTCCTGAGTCCCCACAACCGAGGAAGCGCCTTTCCCGGACTCCCTGCTCTCCGGTCTCCTCCAGCGTTCCCGGGTGTGGCACACACTGGCTCGGAGTTTGAAGCCTGGGCTCTCCTTCCTCCTCCTCTCAGGCCCTCAGCAGTGGGCCATGAGCTACCGTCAGTCACCCGTGTCTGTGGCAGAAGGCTCCGGATCCACGGACCCCGCACCTTCCCAAGATCCTATCTCTACAGGCATCTTCTGTCCTTCTAATCCCCTCCCCAAAACGGAACCCCAGCCCTGAGCCTGTAGTCGTTTAATTGCAAAAGCTGGGCCGTTTGTGGGAGACCACAAGGAAGCGACCCCCTTCCTTTTCCAACCACAGGAAAGTTAAAAAAAAAAAAAAAGCCTGTAGCCAGGGGACAACTCCAGGAGCCACAGCCTAGGTCGCATCTTTGAGCCTCCCGTGCTTCCTGGCTGTCTCCAGAATCCTAAACGCTTTAGAAAGCATTTCTGCCGATTTCCATCTGGCCAGGGTCGCACCACCTGGCCTCTCGGGAGCTCTGGCGATTTCAGAGATGCCAAGTGTCCAGCCCCCCACCCGGTCTCACGGACACCCAAGGGACTAGAAGGCAAGTATTCTCCCGCGGACCTGCAGGGCTGTGGCACCGGGGACAGCGAAGCCCCAGGGTTCTGGTACCCCTCACGAGCAGAGAAAGATCACGCGTGGGTGGAGGCTCTCCCGCTGCAGGACAGAAAGAGGCTTGCTCAGCCCCCTACCCGCAGAGCCCGGAGAGGACCGAAGGTGGGACGGGGTCCCAGTTCCGCCCGTGACAGCGAAGGCCGTGCGGGCTCTTTAAATGCCCAGCACAGGCGCTACCAGCGCGGACAACGGCGGGTTGGGGCTTAGACCTGGTCACATGACCTTGACTGAGGGGCTCGCAACCCCCACCTCACCAGTGGGCGGCCCCCACAACGCGTGGTCAATCTTCATTGGTGAGTGGTGCGACCAATAGAAATCGGCCATCTGGGATCCCAGCGTTCTGAGGTACAGTCTAACTTGCTGAGCCAAGGCTGGGCCAACGGAAAGGGAGAATCGTGGCCACAAACCAATGAGAAGGCGCGGGGGCCGGGCTGAAAGGCGAAGTCAGGTTGGGCTGAGAGGCGGGCTGATATAAAAGTGAAGAGCCGGTGGCGGGGTCCATCCGTACTGCAGAGCCGCTGCTGGAGGATCGTTTTAAAGGGCTCGAGCGCTGCCGCCCCCTCGGCCCGCCATGCTGCTACCCGTGCCGCTCCTGCTCGGCCTCCTCGGCTTGGCCACCGCTGAGCCCGCCGTCTACTTCAAGGAGCAGTTTCTGGACGGAGGTAAGAGCCCCGAAGACGCGGCCGCCCCTCCCCCCCATTCCATAGCTGCCTTGTCGCCTGTAATTACCGCGCAGAGGGCCAACACGGTGGCCTCTAGGGACGTAGAGCCGCGGGCAATTCCTTTCCTGCGTCCTGGGAGATCAGGGAAGGCGTAGCGGCCTCCCGCTGTGGGAGTTAGGGTTCGTCCGAGGAGCTCTGAAGCCGATGTGTTAGGTTGGGGTGGGAACTCGGGGAGATCGCCCTGTCTGCTCCATGCAGCAGCTTGTGGCTCTTAGCAGATGTTGGGTGGGGCAGTCAGCTCTGCTGAGCTGACCTGCACCCCTGACTCCCTAGACGGGTGGACCCAACGCTGGATCGAATCCAAACACAAGTCAGATTTTGGCAAATTCGTCCTCAATTCCGGCAAATTTTACGGTGACCAGGAGAAAGATAAAGGTAAGAGCCAGATGGGGTGGGTGCTGGAGTCCAGGAGGACTTCCTCGTGGAAGTTGTAGTCAGCACTCAGGGCCTGGGTATTCCCCAGGAGCAAGGTGGGTCGAGTAAGGACAGAGGCTTTGTCGGTGTCCGTGGAGGGCTAAGGACCTCCTAAGTCAGGAGAGCCTAACCACGACCACACTCCCATTCCATCGCAGGGCTGCAGACCAGCCAGGATGCCCGCTTCTACGCCCTGTCGGCCAGGTTCGAGCCTTTTAGCAACAAGGGCCAGACGCTGGTGGTGCAGTTCACAGTGAAGCACGAGCAGAACATCGACTGTGGGGGCGGCTACGTGAAGCTGTTTCCGGGTGGTCTGGACCAGACGGACATGCACGGAGACTCAGAATACAACATCATGTTCGGTGGGGCGCTGAGCTGGTCCTGACCTCCCCGTTAGTTGGAGGGTGGAGCGGTGCTGAGACTCTGGATTCTCTCAGACTGGAAGTGTAGTCTTGACCACTGAACGCTTAAATAATGAGGCTTTGATTGCAGTGGGGGAACCAAAGGAGAGCTGGCAGGTAGCTGAGATTTTTACTGTTATGCTGCAGACTTTGGTTGTTAGTTTGTATGACCATGCCTGTTTTTTTCTGGTTTTATAAATGGTGCGTTTTATAGCATGTTGTCTCTCTCTCTCTCTCTAAAGGATCTACTCGTGGTCCTTTAAGGGCAGAATCAGGATCTAAGCCTCATATTTTCAGTCTAGATAAACCTAAGTTTCAGATTTAGGTTTTTTAGTTTTGAGTACTGGAAATCTGACTTAAGGCCATCAGATTGAGTTCCGTCTTTGCCCATTATTGACTTGATTTTGAGAGCTTCTTCCTAAGTCACTGAGTTGCCCAGGCTGGGCTTGAACTTGTGATCCTCCTGCCTCAGCCTCCCAGAGTGCTGGGATTACAAGTCTGCTCTACCAGGCACAGCTGGATTTTCCTTGTAATGAGAGGCTTGGGGCTTCCCTGTGGTGGGCAGGTTGTGACTCTTAACTGATTCTGCTTCCTACCCAGGCCCAGACATTTGTGGTCCTGGCACCAAGAAGGTTCATGTCATCTTCAACTACAAAGGCAAGAATGTACTGATCAATAAGGATATCCGCTGCAAGGTGTGCTGGGTTGTGATGGGCACAATAAGTGGCTCTCTTTTGAGACCGAGAGGCCATCCTGGTGGGCGGGGCCACTCACCTGTCCGTTTCTTCAGGATGATGAATTCACACACTTGTACACGCTGATTGTGAGGCCTGATAACACCTATGAGGTGAAGATTGACAACAGCCAGGTGGAGTCGGGCTCCTTGGAGGACGACTGGGACTTCCTGCCACCCAAGAAGATAAAGGACCCCGATGCCTCCAAGCCTGAGGACTGGGACGAGCGCGCCAAGATCGATGACCCCACAGACTCCAAGCCTGAGGTTGGCGCCTGGGCGGGGGCTCTCTGCTGCTGCAGACCGTGGAGAGGACTGCAGCCACTGACCTCCCGCGTCCCTGTAGGACTGGGATAAACCTGAGCACATCCCTGACCCTGACGCTAAGAAGCCTGAGGACTGGGATGAGGAGATGGATGGAGAATGGGAACCACCAGTGATTCAGAACCCTGAGTACAAGGTGAGTTGGGAAGTGCAGTGTAGCTTGCCACACCTGCAGCAGTCTTTGTATTGGATCCCTGGCACAGCCAAAACAAAGCCTGGGTGAGCACGGGCCTCTGAGCAGGCCTGAGGTTCCCAGGGGTGCACCTGCCTCCTCTCACCTTTGGTTTCCCGTCTTGTGCAGGGTGAATGGAAGCCACGGCAGATCGACAACCCAGATTACAAGGGCACGTGGATCCACCCGGAAATTGACAACCCTGAGTACTCCCCTGATCCCAATATCTATGCCTATGACAATTTTGCAGTGCTAGGCCTGGATCTCTGGCAGGTGAGACACAGGAAGGAGAGGATTCCTTGGGGGCCTTTCAGGTGGGCAAGTCACTAGCAGACCTGAGGACTGTGCCAGGCCGACCTGAACCCAAAAAGATACAGTTTCCAAAGAGTTTGGACCACAGTTAGGAAATCCCCGCAGCTCTCATTGAGGGCCTAAAGTGTTATATACCGTATACTTTAGGTGTGTGCACAAATCAGCTGACCAGCTGACCTGTGGCTCAGGCCTGTAGCCACAGCATCTGGCGGGCTGAGGCAGGAGGATGGCAAGTTCAAGCCTAGCCTAGGTGTCCTAGCGACTTAGTGAGAAACCAGAAACCTGGGTAAGGATATAACTGAATGACAGCACTGCACAGTTAACTGAGAGATTTCCTCATAAAACCTTACTAAAGATATATTAAAAAATAGTTTGCAGGGAGAGCTGAGGGGTGTGTAGCTCTGGTTACATGGGGCCACGTTTTATTTGTAGAGAGCTTCACTGTAGTCCATGCTAGCCTTGAACATAAAACAGCCCTCCTGAGTGCTGGGATTCCAGGCTTGTGTCACTACATCCAGTTTATGTGGTGCTGCGGCATCAAGCCCAGGGCCTTGTGCTTTATAGGCAAGTGCTCCAAGTGCTCTTAACTTCTGAGCTATGCCCCAGCCACACCACCAAATTTTTGTCACTGGTGTGCTCTCAGTAGTGGTAGCTACACTTTGGCACATAATAGGGAACCAGAAATCTCCTATGCAGAGAAGTCTCCATCTCAGAGATGAGGAAACTGAGGTTCAAGGACATAGTAACCTCAGGTCATATGACAGGAAATGGCCTAGCTGGTATGTGAACCAAGGCTACAGGCCCCAAGCAGGCCCCTTGCCCTTTATTTTTATTTATTTTTTTTTTTTGAGATAGGGTCTCTCTCTGTAGTCCAGGCCTGTCCTGAACTCACTGTTGTATCCCAGGCTGGTCTTGAATTCAAGGCAGTCTACGTGCCTTAGCTTCCCTAGTACTGGGATCACAGGCCTGCACTGCCATTCCACCCATCTTTAGGTGGTGCTGGGGCACTTTAACTTCTGTGCCATTCCTCCAGCCCTCCTTCGCCCTTTTTATGTGGTATTGAAGATCAAGCCCCTGTCCTTCCAAGTGAGCTACTTACGTCCCTATCCAGTCCCCCGCCCCCTTTGTTTTTTTGATTTTTGGGACAGGGTCTCAACCATTAAGTTGTACAGACTGGATTTCAGCATAATGATCCTCCCACCTCAGCTTCCCAGGGTGCAGGGATCAGAATCCTGTACCACCAGGCCTAGCTCCGACTCTTGTCAGGTTTTTTTTTTTTTTTTTAATGGTATCATCAGTATCCCTACCTACTACTCAGAGACTCCAGCCAGCCAGTCATGGTGGCATACATCGGTAATCCCAGCATTCTAGGGACCTGAGGCAGGAGGTCACACATTTGAGCCCAGCCTGGGCAATGTGGTGACTGAAATCCTGTCTCAAAGACAAAAATGAAAGGATAGATTTGTATCTCAGTGTGAAGTCCCTTGGCTCAGTTCCTAGTTCCACAAAAATCTGTGCAACGGCTGGCAGCTCAGGTGGTTGTAGGAACAAAGGTGTGGCCCTGCGCAAAGCCAGAAGCGCAGCTGTCACCTGAGCAGCAGCCTTCGTCTTGCAGGTCAAGTCTGGCACCATCTTCGACAACTTCCTCATCACCAACGACGAGGCATACGCAGAGGAGTTTGGCAATGACACATGGGGCGTCACAAAGGTGAGGCCGGTTCGGTTCCCATGTGGGGGTGTGCGGGGGGCCATTGGGCAGGGCCGGGCCCTGAGGCATGCGCTCTGCCCACAGGCGGCAGAGAAGAAGATGAAGGACAAGCAGGACGAGGAGCAGAGGCTGAAGGAAGAGGAGGAGGACAAGAAGCGCAAGGAGGAGGAGGAGGCGGAGGACAAGGAGGAGGAGGACGACAAGGATGAGGATGACGAGGATGAGGAGGACCGGGAGGAGGAGGAGGCCGCCGGCCAGGCCAAGGACGAGCTGTAGGCCAGCGCCCGCCCGCAGGGCTGGACTGAGGCCGAGCGGCTCCTGCAGAGCCGGCCACGCCCAATAATGTCTCTATGAGACTCGAACTTATATATTTTTTTCCCCTGGCAAGCTCAGATTTGGGGTGGATTTTGTGTTATTTTTCTTCCCTGCCTTTTTTTTTTTTTAAGAAACAGGTGTTTGTCTTTGATTCTCCTTTAGCCCCCAAGACCCCCGACTCTTCCTTGACAGATGTCTTTTCCTTCTGTTCCCTCTCTGATCCCTTAGCTACCTTGAGGGCAAGGGTGTGGAGCAGAGGCCCTTGGCTTGAGATCTCATCTGCTCACCCTGGAGCCCAGAGTGGGGGGCAGGAAAAGGGGGTATTGTCTCTGGCCCCCCCAGCACTGAGGAAGAACGGGGCGCTTCCATCCCCCCCTCTGCCCTGGCCCCAGAACTGGGCCATTTCTGGGTGGGGCACAGGGTTCCAGCTCTGCTCACACTGAGAATGTAAGAACTACAAACAAAATTTCTATTAAATTAAGTTTTGTGTCTTCCCCCCTGTGTTTCCTTGTGGAAGAGGATGGACCTCAGGGCACCAAAGGACCGTTGGGTGTGGGGAGCAGCTCTGACTGGCGCCGTTTCTAGTTGTGGGAACATTGGCTGCCTTTGTGTCTTGCTGACCCCAGATCGAATGCCTGTGCTGCTGCTCATAGACCCTGAGTGGGCTCACTGGCTTTTGCTTGGCATTGGGGAGTTTAGATTTCAGGAGTGGACAAGGAGACTGAGGTCCTGAGCTTAGGAGGTGGTGGAGCAGGGACGTGAACATGTGTCTCTGCCTGTTAAGGAGCAAGTCTTGATGACCAAGCTATTTGGTGTATTTTTATTTTTGAGACAGTGTCTCACTCTAGCCCAGGCTGGTATTGAGCTCACTGTGGTGCTCAGGCTGGCCTTGGACTCAGGGAAATCCTCCTGCCTCAGCCTCCCAAGTGCTGGGGTTATTGGCGTGCATCACCATGCCAGGCTTATACAGTGCTGGGGAAATCGAACTCTGGTACTTAGTGCTTGCTAGGCAAGTGCTTTAACCGCTGAGCCATTCCTCCAGCCCCTATTCAATATATTTATACCAGTCAGTAGCATAAAAAGTTGTTTATTCCAATAAAGTAGTAGCTAAGATCGAAGATGGAGTATAACTGGCTCAAAGATCCAGTCTGTAGGGAATACCTCAGTCCCATACTTCACAAATTGAGATCTAAGAGGGCTTGGTTTAGGCATGCTGGTGTAGGGCTGTAGTCTGAGCAGTGGGAGGCTGAGATAGCAAGTTTGAGACCAGCCTGGCAATTGCAGCAAAACCTGTTTCAAAATCCAAAACAGGGCTGTGGGCATAGCTTAGTGGTCAAGTGAGTTGGAGACAGCGCTTTGGGGGGACCCTGTCCAGTACCACCAAAAAAAAAATGTTGGATGTGGCTCAGTGGTAGAGTGCTTGTGTGGTGTACACAAGGCCCTGGATTCCATCCCCAGCACCGCAGGAAAAAAAAGCTAAAGTGGACCCAAGGGAGGGACTGAGTTGGGTCAGAAGTAGCAGGTGAAACTTGTAAGCCTGCAGCTTAAACTCCCGTGGGTGTCAGAGATGAGAGGATGCCTGTGTCCCTGTTGCTAGAAGTACCTGAGTGCCCACCACCTGGCTCTCAGAGAACATTGGCCAGCTAGTGGAGGTAGCTAGGCTCACCGTGCAGAAAAAAGAATCAGGAGTTTGTCAAGTGCCTTGTCCCTGGTCTGGGTCTGTGCTTGAATGGGAACAATGAGGAAACCAGGTCCGGAGACTGATTGGTTCAGGACTGCGGGACATTGCCACAGAGTGGCCACCCTGTCTCCAGGCAGTTCCCTCTGCACACACCCTTCTAAGTGGGAGGTCCAGCCTCACCTCACCTAGTCCCTAAGTAAATGCCCCCTTCCTCCCCCTCTAACCCTCTGTGATGCCCCTGTTCTTGGATTGGCCACTTTTTTATGCTCCCATCGGGGTCCTGTGACTCCTGACCCTTCTGAGCAGCCTCTGGGATTGGTGTGGTTTTTTATCTTGGGGGGGGGGATCACATTTAGGAATTTATGCAGAGGGCTGGAGGAATGGCTCAGCGGTTAAAGTGCTTGCCTAGCAAGTGCTAAGTACCTGAGTTCCATTCCCTAGTACCACATAAAGTGGAGTGCGGTGGTGCACGCCTATAATCCCAGCACTCAGGAGGCTGAGACAGGAGGACTGCTGTGAGTCCAAGGTCAGCCTGGGCTACAGAGACCCTGTCTCAAAAAAAGAATTTATGCAGATTTCTGTGTTCAGTACAGGCAGAACTTGTGGTCAAGAGAGTGGGGTTAGCTGGTAGGAGCAGCAGCAGCTCAGCCTGGTAACACAGGCCTGTTCCTGGGGGATTGAGGTAGGCATATTGTCAGTTTGAGCCCATCCTGAGCAATTTAGCAAGACCCTGTCTAATAAATGGGCTGGAGGTTGGGGGCATTGCTCAGTTGTTAAATTGCTTGTTTAGCAAGCACAAGGCCTCGGGTTCAAACCCCAGCATAAAAATTAGCTGGGTGTAGTGCTGCCCAATGGTAATCCCCTCAGGAGGCAGATGCAGGATTGCCATGAGTCTGAGGCCAGTCTCTGCTAAGTCGTACATAGTTCAGGAGCAGCCTGGAGTATGTAAATGAGATCGTACGTCAAAAATAAATATAAAAAAGATCTGGGGATATTGCTGGGTTTTATTTTTTTGGAGACAGAGTCTCACTCTATAGCCCAAGCTGGTCCTGAATTCACTATGGAGCCCAGGCTGGCCTTGGACTCAAGACGATCTTCCTGCCTCAGCCTCCCGAGGGCTGGCACACACCACCACGTCCAACTTTTATGTGGTGCTGGGAAATCGAACTCACAACATTTGGTAGGCAAGTGCTTTAACCACTGAGCTATTCCTCCGGTTTGGTATTTTTGTTGTTGAGCGACTTTGGTTTCAGGGTTTCTGCCACAATGACTAGACCGGAACTAAACTCATTTGGTACAGACAAAAAGCACAAAGTTTTTTATGGAAGAAATACAAATATCTATAACAAGTAAATGATAATTTTTTTAATGATAAATTTCCCTCAATGCCATCTACAAACCTCTGAGAGTGAATGGCGGGGACACGGGCCATCTTGTAGCCGCATGACGCCACTGCTAACAACCATGGCGTCACTTTCTGGAAGCTACGTGACGGCTGGGAGCACAGCAAAAACGTACCTCCCCTTCCGCAAAGCAGAATGGAATCTGCGCATGCCTAGGCAAGTGAACGCTGTGCGCACGCGTACCAGGATCTAGGGTGCATGCGCAGATGACGCGCTCGTTAGAGCGCGCGCCGCTTGCCCCGGAAGCGCTTATCTCCTGGCGCGTCTGGGCGCTAAGATGGCGGCGGCGTGAGTTGCATGTTGTGTGAAGATCTTGGGGCCGCCGCGTCTCTCGGGCCCCGCCATGGCCGTCACTATCACGCTCAAAACGCTGCAGCAGCAGACCTTCAAGATCCGCATGGAGCCTGACGAGACGGTGCGGACCGGGCCGGAGCCCGGGGGCGGGAGCGACTGGTGCCGGGGTGGGGTGGGGGCGGGGTGGCGTGATCGCCGCGGGAGGGGCGGGGAGGATGGCGCGCCTCGGGCTCTGCCCACTCCCCCACCCTGCCGGACTTCCCGGGACCCTTTGGTAATCCGGGCTCGGCCCCCGGCGACGCGCACGCCCCTTGCTGGCTACTCTCGGGGCGAGGCGCCGCACCCGGGCGCCCGCGGCGTGTGCGGGAGCTGGAAGCTCGGATCCTAGTCGGGCCGTGCTTTCCCCGAGTTCGCTCCTCGCGGGCGCGTCCTTGGCTTGCTGATTGCCGAATGTGCCTGTAATGACCAGGAGGTGCCGGTTGGTGACAGTGATGGCAGTGATAATAAATGGTCTGTGTTATAAGTTTCAGTGGTCCGTGTTTTTTGGCCGTCTATTAAAAAAAAAAAGCAAGTGTCTGTGCACTTGGCACTTTTTGCACCACTATTACATCCGAGCGACATGAAGTCCACTTTCGGGCGTGAGGGGGACAGGGCTGCGGTGGGACCCAGAGCCTGGGCTCTTGCCCCATGAGCCTTACCACAAATCTGCGCTCCCAGCCCTTGCCTGTTTATTGTAGAAAAAGAAACACTTAGATTTTTTTTTGAGACAGGGTCTCAGTCTGTGGTCCAGGCGGGTCCTGAACTCACTTCGGAGCCCAGGCTGGCCTTGGACTCACGGCAGTCCTCCTGCCTCAGCCTCCCTAGTGCTGGGATTACAGGCAACGCTTAGATTTTTGATCAGTCGGACTGTTTGAATTTGGGCAAGTTAATACACCTAAATGATGCAATTATTATGAGGGCTAAGAAAGCATAATACAGTGGTGTAGGCCTGTAACCCAGCTACTTCGGAGGGAGGCAGAGGGATTACAAGTTTGAGGCCAGACTGAGCAATTAAGAAGGTTTCAGAATATAAGAAGATTGGAATTGTAGCTTAGTTGTAGAATGCCCCTGGGTTTAATCCCCAGTATGTGAATTAAAAAAAAATACAACATATATGTTCATTTATAAATAGCCGTAGCGGTTTAAGGTATCCTCGGTAATGAACATTGAACACTGTTCCTGTCCCATGTCAGCATGATAAAGTCATAGTCCCTCTTATCTCTGTCCCTTCATACCACACACATGTTTGTCTTCATCTCTGCACCAGATCTTGTTTGTGCTACGTTGTGGCCTGTGTATAAAACAGTCTCAGTGCCTAATAGCACCCGGCACACGATAGATGTTCACCGAATTCCATCAGTTGGCCAGATGATTGAACGGTTTCAAGGCTGGCATGTTTGGTTTTGAAGCTGAGCCTTTGGGCCACTAGGATTTACAGCTTGTACCCCTGAGCCAGTGGGAGGAGAGGCTCGGGTTTGCAATGACTGTCTGTGCCTCTCCAGGTGAAGGTGCTGAAGGAGAAGATAGAAGCCGAGAAGGGCCGCGATGCTTTCCCAGTGGCTGGACAGAAACTCATCTATGCGGGAAAGATCCTGAGTGATGATGTCCCCATTAGGGACTATCGTATTGATGAGAAGAACTTTGTGGTCGTCATGGTGACCAAGGTGGGTCGATTAGCTGGGGAACTGGTAAAGTTCCTGTGTGCCCAGAAAAGATTAGCTGTGGATGGGGCAGGGCCAGGACAGGGGCAGGATGCTGGGGCTTGATAGGAGTGCCGACGCCTGCTCCTTTTTTTCTTGTTGTCACAGGCCAAAGCTGGCCAAGGTACCTCAGCACCCACAGAGGTTTCACCTACTGCTGCCCCAGAGTCCTCCACACCTTCGCCGCTGGCCCCTGCCTCAGGCATGTCCCAGCCTCCACTTGCCATGAGAGAAGACAAGAGCCCATCGGAGGAATCTGCTCCCACAACATCACCAGAGTCTGTGTCTGGGTAAGGCAGGGGCAGCAGCCTCTCCTGGGGCCATGTCCTTCCAGCACTTTGTAGCACCCACGCGTGTAGTCCTGTGTTCCTGGGGGGAGGACAAGCCGCCACAAGCCAGGGTCCGATTTCTCTCTCTTGAATTTGCAGCTCTGTTCCCTCTTCAGGTAGCAGTGGGCGAGAAGAAGACGCAGCCTCCACGCTAGGTGGGTGGGTGGTCCCCAGGGCAGAGGCGACTGGGCACCCCAGCCATCATCTGGGCCTTGTTTGGGTGCGGGAGGGCCTGGGAGCTGCTCTTCCCTGTCCTTGGTGACCCAGATCCTGCTGCTCCCTCCACAGTGACTGGCTCTGAATATGAGACGATGCTGACAGAGATCATGTCCATGGGCTACGAGCGGGAGCGCGTCGTGGCCGCTCTGCGGGCCAGCTACAACAACCCCCACCGAGCCGTGGAGTATCTGCTCACGGTGAGGTGGGGCCGCCCCCTCCTAGAGAGGCCTTGAGAGAGTCCATGGACTCACTGTCCCTGTCAGCACATGGGGAGGCAGGGCCCAGTGGCACAGGCCTGTAATCCCAGTATTCTGGGAGGCTAAAGCAGGAGAATTGCAAATTCAAGCCCAGCCTGTGTGACTTAGTAGGACACTGTCTCAAAAATAAGGGGCTGGAGGAATCGCTCAGTGGTTAAAGTGCTTGCCTAGCAAACTCTGAGTGCCGTTCTCTGGGAGGCAAAGGCAGGAGGATTGCAGTGAGTTCGAGGCCAGCCTGGGCTACATAGTGAGCTCAGAACCAGCCTGGACTATAGAGTGAGACCCTGTCTCAAAAAATGAAAATAAAATAAAATGAACTGGGGAATGTACCTCTCGGTTCCATCTCTGGTAACCACCTCCTAACACAAAGAACCTACTAAAAGTCCATGGGTGGTAGGTGAATCACTGCAGGCTTCTCCTGGGAGGCTAGACAGGACCCAGGTCCAGGTCTTACCTGTTTCCTGCCAAGACCGGAGAAGTGGGAGGGAGGCAGCAGAGGTGAACATGGGAAACTAAACAGGCTTTCCGACAGGGAATTCCAGGGAGCCCTGAGCCTGAACACAGTTCTGTTCAGGAGAGCCAGGCACCCGAGCAGCCAGCCACTGAAGCAGGTGAGCAGGCCTGGAGGTGTGCAGGGGGGTACCTCCCAGGTCCAGGCCTCTGGGAGCTTGCATGGTGTGGCGTCTGACCACACCCCTTCCCACTGCCAGCAGGCGAGAACCCTCTGGAGTTCCTGCGGGACCAGCCCCAGTTCCAGAATATGCGGCAGGTGATTCAGCAGAACCCGGCCCTGCTGCCCGCCCTGCTCCAGCAGCTGGGCCAGGAGAATCCTCAACTTTTACAGGTGCGGCCCGGGGCAGGGGTAGCCAAGGGGAGCCAAGGGGACCCAGGGCAGGTAGCGTTCCCTCCCAGGGGCCACTGCAACCTGGTGTGAAGGGGCTTTAGCTGGAGGCAGGACCCGGGACAGGCCTCACTTCCTGCTCCCTGCCACCTGTTGACCTGCACAGTTGTGTGTGATCCTTCTGCTCTCCTAGAGGTTATGATACCACTCTTCACTGCTTGGGACACGGGCGGAGAGCCACACGTGTCCAGAGTCATGCACTTGGTGGACTGTGTGTCAGGTGCTTGGGCTCCCCAGTCCTTTGTTCTGGCTTCTCCTGGTTCGGTGGTTTGTTTGTTGTTTTGTTTTTTATGGTACTGGGGATCCAAGTCAGAGCCTTCGCACTGGTATCACCAGCCCTTTTTGTTTTTGAGACAGGGTCTCACTGTGTAGTTAGTTCCACCTAGTCATGAACTCGCCGTGTAGCCCAGGCAGGCTTTGGAGTCACAGGAATTCTCCTGCCTCAGCCTCCTCAGTGCTGAGATTATAGGCATGCACCAGTACACCCAGGTTATCTAGTCTAGGGACTCAAACCCAGGGCTTTGCACTTGCTAGGCAGGTGCTGTAACTGCTGAGCTATGTCCCTAGCCTGCCTGGCTAACTGTTTTTTGTGGTGCTGGGGAATAGAACCTAGGGCCTTGTACTCACTAGGCAAGCACAGTAGCCACTGAGCTATGCCCCCAGCCCTCTTAAGCCCATTTTTATTTTTGATTTTGAGAGGGTCTCTCCAGTTGCTAGGGTCAAAGTTATAATCCTGCCACAGCCTCCCAGCATATTGGGATCGTTGGCCTGTACCACTACCCCAACTTTGGTTTTTTTTTGAGACAGGGTCTCACTCTGTAGCCCAGGCTGATCTTGAGCTCACTCTGGAGCCCAGGCTGACCTTGGACTCAGGACAGTCCTCCTGTCTCAGCCTCCCTAGTACTGGGATTACAGGCGCACGGCACCACGACTAGTTTTTGTAGTGCTGGGGAATCGAACTCCAGTACATAGCACTTGATTTAGCAGTAAGCGCTTTAACTGCTGAGCCATTCCTGCAGACCTCCCCCCCGCTTTGTGACAAGATCTCATTTTGTAGTTCAAGATGGTCTTGAACTCCTCACGTACCTTGGCTGAGAATTGAGCTTAACTGTCATCCTGCCTTAGCTTCCCAAGTGCTGTCTTAGAGGCATGTGCCACTGCGCCTGGCTCCTCTCTGCCTTTTTTCTTTTTTGTGTGTCAGGAGAATACTTTATTGGGAAAACTATAGAAGGGGAGAGAGGATACAAAGGGAAAGGAGGCAGGTAAAGCTGCTGCTGGTCAGAAGGAGCCCGGGAAATGTGTGTCGCCTTCCCTTTTTTTTTTTTTTTTTTTTTTTGAGGCTAGGTCTTGCTGTGTAGTTGGGGCTGGTCCTGAACTGTGTAGCCCAGGGGCTGCCCTTGAACCCATGGCTATCTTTCTGCCTCTAGAGCTGGGATTCTAAGTGTGCGCTACCACGCCCAGTTTATATGGTGCTAGGGAATCGAACTCAGGTCCTTCAGCTTGCTGACTGCTGACTCCAGCTCCTCCCCTCTGTTCTTGATCTGTGCTCAGTCCTCCTGTTCCATCCTGGGACCTTCAGTCCCTGTGGAAACTGCTAAACGTGTGTGGCCCGTCCAGCGCCCTGGATACCATACACATCCATGGCTAGCTTGCTGTCTGTCTATGTGAAGTACTTTCTAGATTTCTGACCAGAATAGACCTTCCCCAGACTTCCTTGTCTTCACTCAGGTCATCTGAGCCCCTGGCCCTGGGGGCTGGCTGGGGACCCTCTGCACCTGTGAGCAGCTCGGGACCTGCCTCCTGTCCCATCCTTCATGCCTGCACTTCATCTCTCACCAGTGCCCTGGCAGAATGTCATAGGCCTTGAATCCCACAGTTGTCCCTGTCCATCCATTGCCCATCAGAAGTCTTGATTCTCAGAGAAGTACTTTATTTCCTTGTCTTTGTTGGTACCGAAGCTCGAACCGAGCTACAGCCCCAGCCCCTTTTATTTCTTTTATTGTGAGATAAGGTTTCACCAGGTACTAAGTTGTCTAGGCTGAGCTTAAACCTGTGGGTCTCCTGACTGCGTCCCGGAGTGCTGAGATTACTGATCTGCACCACCAGGCCCCGAACTTCTGTAGAGAAAAAAACTGTCAAATGTGTTGAGAAGTACAGTTGCATCACAGACCCCCTCCACTCAGATGAGTCCGTTTAAAAGGACCACATGGCTGAGGGTGTGGCAGACATAGAGCACTTGTCTAGCAGGGACAGGGTTGTGTATTCCATGCCCAGCACACCAAAATAAAGTAAAATAAAAGTCCTGGATCATCCTTCGCTGTGTAACAGACACCACTGTGCCTTGCGCTGCACTGGAGCAAGTGCCTGGCCCCGGCCTTCGTGGCCAGGGACATCCTCCTCCTCCTCCCCTCCTTCCTCTGTGCCACTCCTGCCGCGCCAGTGTCCTGAGGCCCTATCAGCTTCTGCCTGGAGGAAATCCTCCCTTGTTCCTCCACCCTGGACCTCCGGGCCTTTCCCAGCACAACCCTGACAGTCCTGCGGCCCACTTACTTGCTTACAGTGCATCTGGCCTTTGCACCTCAGCCCCACCGGGACAGGGTTGGTTCTCACAGCTACCCTGCTGCGTGTGGCCAGAGCAGGCATCTTCTGAGTGCCTGCTGGCTGAGGAACAGGCAGCAGCTGCCTGGCGGACCCACGGCTCACCATCCCTGGCCCTCCCTCTCCCACAGCAAATCAGCAGGCATCAGGAACAGTTCATCCAGATGCTGAACGAGCCCCCAGGGGAGCTGGCGGACATCTCAGATGCGGAGGGGGAGGTGGGCGCCATTGGCGAGGAGGCGCCACAGATGAACTACATCCAGGTGACACCGCAGGAGAAAGAAGCTATCGAGAGGGTAAGAGGCCTGGCTGGGGTGACCCCGCTGGCGGGCAGCCCCTCCCCGCCTGCAGTAACCTCTGACCCTGCCATCTCCCCGCAGCTGAAGGCCCTGGGCTTCCCCGAGAGCCTGGTGATCCAGGCGTACTTCGCGTGCGAAAAAAACGAGAACTTGGCTGCCAACTTCCTCTTGAGTCAGAATTTTGATGATGAGTGACACTGGGGGGCCCGGCCACCCACCACCCCCACTCCACAAAAGTTTTATAAAAGAAAAGTATATATATATATTCATGTTTATTTAAGAAGTGAAAAAAATCAAAAATCTTAAAAAAAATAACAACAAAAAGAGAAAGTCCAGCTTCCCACCCTTCAAATGTGGCCCCTGTTCCATCCTGGTCTGAGAAGACCCAGGCCAGACAGCTGTCCCTCCAGCCCAGCCTGCTCACAGTTGCTGGCAGGACCCAGTGCGACAGATGGGCCCGTCCTGGCCTCAGTCCCAGCTCCCTGCAGCCAGATGGAGTGTGGCTGCTTGCCTCCCCAAACCCTGACCTGCCCCCGAGGACCCCCCACCCCACCAGGATGAGGGGAAGCTGTAGCCCCAAACTTTGATCCTCCATTGGAGGGGCCCTTACCTTTCCATCTGGGCGAGCCCTGAGAGGCCCGTGGGCCCCTCCCCATTCTGGCCTTGGCCTCCAGCGTGCAGTCAAGGTACCACCAGGCCTGGAGGCCAAGGCCACCGGCCCCAGAGAACCCTGTCTCTGAAAGGTTTTGAAGTGAATAAAGTTTCACAAAGCGAGCCCTCATCATGGTCTGTGCCTGCTGCGGCTTCCCACATGGGCTCGTGGGGGTCTGGGGCAAGCAGGACCCGGAGGTAGGAATGCAGAGAGGGGGAGCGGGGCCTGGGAGCCCCTGCAGATGGGCACCCCAGGTCTTCTGCTAGGCGACTGCAGCCCATTCTGACCCAGCCTGGCCCTGAGGGCTGCTTCTCCCCACCCACCCCCCAGCCCGCTGCAGCACCACAGTCTGGCCCCTGTTAATTGGCTAATTACTGGAGATTAATGTTGGTAAACAGAAGCCTTCTTTCCTGTGGCCATCTGTGTCTGCATTATTTCCCATCCGTGCCACTCCTCTCCCCCGATGCCCCGGTTAGCTGGCGTGGCCCCGGGTGAGCACAGCCGGGCTGGGGGTCCCTGGCCCAGGTGTGGAAGGACCCACAGGGCCAAGGGGAACCCTGAGAAAGGACGCAGAGCTCCTTGGTGGGCAGGGAGGCTGCCAGGCAGCAGGCTTTATTGGGAAAGGACGGAGCTCAGGAGCTGGGTGCCGCCGGAGGCTGCTGGGTTCTGGGCTGCAGCTGCCACTTCTCCATGTCCTGCAGCAGCTCCTGGAAGCGGACACTCCCCAGGTACACATGGTGGCCCTGGCACTGCTGGGCCTCGGCCTGCAGCCTGGCCCTCCTTGTCTCCAGCACCTTTTCCTACTGCTGCCGTCATCACAGTCTTCAGCCATCTGTGGCATCTTGGCTTTTTGGCAGTGAGCTGCTCCCTGCAAGGGGTTCAAGAGTGGGCAGTGAGGGCGGGGACACTGGGCAGCGCCAGTTCAGGTACATCTCACTGTCTGGGCTTTGCCCAAAGCCTTGGCCCCCATAATGGCCCCACCGAGATGAAAAACATGGGGATGCAGGTACAAAGAAAGTAACTTGGGAGTGAACTCAGTTGAGCGCAGGGGGGTCGAGCCGCAGTGATCTCCACAAGCTGGTGGCGAGTCAGCCCGACATTGCCTTGAGCTGTCTCCTCACCCATCCAGTGTCCCTCCCACAGGAAACCTCACTCCTCATGCCAGACTTCACTCAACGCCTACTGTGTGCTCCACAGACGTAACAGAGCGCCTGTTGTATGCATGGCCCAGTTCTAGGCACAGAAATGAAGCCATGGCATCGATTGGACATTTCTCCCCAAGCCTGAGTTTTAAGTACCAGTCGCAACCCCAGTTCAAGGATTAGAAAAGTGAAACTGGAGTAATTAAGCCCCTAGGCCAAGATCATCCAGCGGGGGCGGCACCCAGCCCCACCACTCACCCTGTGACTCTGGGTGCCTGACCCACTTCCTCAGGCCTTAGTTTCCTCCCGAAAATGA
>PVKB01007980.1:0-23682 GCA_004027205.1 Ctenodactylus gundi | reverse complement strand
TTTCTTTGTGTTGCTTGTTTAAAGTCTTCTTTTAAAATACCTACCATAAGTATATTTATGCATATATTAATAAAAAGGGGGAAAACCCACTTCGCATATGCATTTTGACTGACCTGAATTTTTCTATTTTTGTTTTTCTTTTTCCCAGCCTAATTTCTCTCTGAATATCAACAAAGCAATCTTAAAAGAAAATATTATTTTAATTCATCAAAACTTATTCAAATATTCTAAGATTCATCATAGTTTTTGCTATGTACACCACAAAAGTTCAAATTATTATTACCAAGATCACAGATAATGTTCAAGACAGTACTAAAGAATAGAAAAAAAAAAAAAAACGTTTTTCACTCTTCAATATACTTTAAGCAGGGTTGTGGCCAGGGTTTGTCAAGCAAGGAGCAGGAAATACAACCAAACAGCATTTGCTGGAGGAAAAAACAAAGCTCTTGAGGTGAAGATCATTATGCACTGAAAATATCCCTGCGCCAGAAGTTGTTCTGCTTTGCCTCTGGGAAGACAGGAACTATCCCCGAAATAAGAAGGGCAGTGCCTGTAGACAGCTCGTTAGGTATGAGTGCCAATTATAGTCCCAGAGCAATTAATTTGATTTCTCTCATGAATCACAGAATTTAGAAGGTGAAGGAAGTGTCTCTTCTTTAAATTTTCTAAAAAGGGATCACAAGTGATCACAGCTTCTAAAGCTTAAGACACTCACAAGATTAAGCCTGAGAGTTATCTTGATGTTACTAAAGGAAATTGACATTTTGCATGTCTTTTCATTAGGCTGCTGTTAATTAAATCATGACAGTAGTTTCCATGCCTTCTTCTGATTATCTTTATTCTCTATTTAAAAGGGGAAAAAAAGGAAAAGAGTAAAAGCACCGTGGGCCAATTCGTGCTCACTTACCCCAGAGATAAAACAAGCAGGAGTATGAAAATCCTCAGTATCCAGATTTATAAGCAGGACTCACTTTAAAAATTAGCCTTTGTGTATTGGCTACTTAGACCCTTTCTACTGGATGATATTCTAGGGATGTAAGTAATCTTTCATTCAAATTCCTGGTTTTCATGATCTAATTTAGTATGTTGGAAACCCTTATTTAAAGAAAATAAAATGTAGCAAAAGTGAGTTTTGTGATTATATTGATTTTTTTACTCACCTTTGTCCTTGAAAGTACATTTTGGCCATTATATGTGAAATTAATCAATATCCAGTGAAGTCCAAAGCCGGTTAAAACATGCTTTTATGCTTTGTTATGGAAAAAGCAGAGAGAGGTCCCATTTTTCATATATGACCCTGAAGCATTATACTTTATAAGGAAGTCTTTCCCATTTTCAGCCTAAACAGCAATCTCTGCTTGCAGCTGTTCTATTTGAGTAACCCGATTAATACTGAATGATAACTTTTCCCCCAGTCTTCTGTGCATTTATGATTGGTACAATAAATGACCACAATATTCTTTCTCCAGATAGGATGTTTTCCCTGAAGAAGCACTGCCTCTTCTACTTCTTTATTCTGACGGCTTTTTTTCTCCGTGCAGTTAGTGAAGGTTGTTTGATCAAAGTATATTTTATAAACAACAGCCTATTTCACCATAGAGCTAGCCAAATACTATACAGAGACTTCTGAGGAAAAGGAAAATTGTTTCATTCATAAATTTGAGATGAAACACATAAATAAGATTATAAAATCAAAAATGTTTTTCTTTAATGCTTTTATTTTCACACATCTATTTAAGAATTTATGACCATGAGAAGAACCTCTGGAGAATGTCTTGTTGCTTCAGACAAATATTGGTATAAAGCCAAGTTATCTATTTTCTGTGGCAATAAATAAATAAATAAATAACATTTAAAAATAAAAATAAGACTTGCTGAATTTTTAACTATGGATGGAACAATATTTCAAATTCTAATATATAAAGGCAATTAAAAATGTTGGCAATAGGCTATATTTATCCACACATCTCAGTGTTGCAAAAAAAAAAAAAAAAAAAAAAAAACCTCACAATCTACTCAAATACAGCAATGCCTTTTAAGAGGCCTTGACAGAAAGTCATCACTCTGTTCTTGAACATGTCCACAAATCGGTGTCTTGCCAGCTCATAAAATTGGCCATTCCATTATTACTTAGGATGAATGGCTAAAATGCTGTAGTAATAATAAGTTCAGGAAAAGCATATTTCTACAATGTTCTTTCTATTTCTGCCAATTCTTGCCAATTTCATAGCACAATCAAGTCAAATCTTTAGACGATCTTCCAGATATTGAAAAATCTCTTATTATTATGCCAGTCTTCCTTAGTTCACTTTTCTCAAGTCAAGAATCTCCAATGTCTTACAGTCTTAAATTAATATCCTTCTTAATATTAGATAAAATTGAATACAATGTCCCTGGAGTGGCACATTCACAAACTTTTCCTCCTCTTACTTTGATTAAAATAGCTTAGTCTAGGCATTTATGCTTTGTTCTATTCTTCTATACTAGCAATTTCTAATTAAACTTAGGGTCAACACTAAATTGTTAATATTGGATTGTGTTATCTGTGTACATAATTAAGTGCATATACTCTAATGTGCACTGAAATGTGTGCACATGCATGGTCACATTTTATCCAAGGCTTTTAAAAATTAGCTTTTAGTAAACTGCATACTCAACTTCTGGCCTTAAATAATTTTTAAAAATGTTCTTTATACTTCTGTTACTGTGATAATGCAATTTCCTTTGCATATTTTTGGCATCCACAACTATCATAACTTAATATCTGCATCACTGTGACTTGGTAATAAAATTTTGCATGATCTGCCATCACATTAGGTTCAATGTTCATGTTATTCTTTTACTGTTAATATTTTCCATTGGATTGAAAGCTACCTATGAAAATTACTGAGTGATTATAAAATATTTTGTGATAAACTTAAATCTATACCAAGTAAAAATGAATGAAAACCTATTATTTTTGTTCACTTTACAACATTTCAACTAACTGCACTATGATCATTAAGATTTTTTAAACAAATATATCAGTTTTTAAATTTGAAGTATTTTTCTAGACGTAAAAAAAATGATTTTTGTCCAAAATGTATTATAAAGTTAGTTTTCAGGGTAACTCATACCCTAAGCATTACTATATGTTAAAAATCAGACCATAATAATGTGGTGTGCTTGGAAAATCATGATTTTACAAATCTACTGGTAGAGAGACATAAATGCAGATAAACACACTAACAGCTACTACCTGATTAGGCAGAAAGAATGTTGACATACTCAGACAAAGGATTTGTATATGAAATGCATTCTAGTTTAACTTATAAGTAATATAAGAAATAGTACTTTAAATGAACTTCTGTATTTGTAATATATGTATTTGTTTAATATATAATTTATATTTACATGAATTATAAATAAAATCATATTATATTGATAATTTTTAGTCTTCCAACTAACTCTTAATCTCAACCAAGCTCTAAATTCTCATTTTTGGTCTACACATCAGATTTACCTTTGGAAAGCCAGATAACAGCTTTAACTTACTTATGTACTCCTTCCCTCCATTTATGACAAGTGTTCTAACAACTGACGTTAAACTTTCTGCATGCCTGTTTTTTTTTGTTGTTATTGTTTTGTTTTGTTTTGTTATTACACAATCAGAAATTCCCCTAAGTTCTTCCTTCCTAAAAGCTTCAAATATCTTTTTAAAAATTCAGGATATGATTGTCTGGGAAACATAATAGAACTATGTTGCAGAAAAGTAAAAGACTGAAGGGAAAGGAGACAATGAAACTATGCACCAGGAAATAGAAGAAAAGAGGGAAGAAAGGGAAACTATAAGTGAGTAAACAACCACTATTTTGTACAGAATTATGCATTACTATAGAAAGAGGACGACGTGAGGAAATCTACGCTAAGCTGTGCGAGAGTAGGAAGGAGAGCCCTGGGTCCAGAGGGGGCAGATCAGGAGAAAGGACTTGGACAAAGAAAGGCACCACAGATTGCCTCCTGGCTTTTTTTGATTTTAAGCAAGAAGATTCAGGGCAATAGAGAGTGACTTAACGCTCCTTTTAATCTCTCATTTAGTTATCAGTCAAATGGGAATTTTTTTCTTCACACTGACTGCACTGGAAAAGAAAGAGTATTGTTGACTGAATCTTTGTTTATTCTTTTTCATTCACCCTACTAGACAATATTTACAGTTTTTTTTTTTAATTTTAGTTAAATATTCTCAACATCCTTGTGGAAGTATATAGATATATAAAAGCTTAGACACTGTCTCACAACAGGCATTTGTTACGTGATAGGAACTTCTTTCCTCTGTTTCTGTTGAAATTATTGGAAACGTGGATTCCTGAAGTTCAGGCTCCACTCCACATTGCCAAATGAACGTTTTAAAAGGAATAATTAAACTTTCATTGATTTTCCTCATAATGATCAGGTATATAATTTCATTTTAGGCAACTCTTTACCCTCAGACTCAGTTTTTTTTTTTTTTTTTGCTAATTTGCTTTTTTTTTCTTTCAAATGATAGAATTGATAGTAATTATGTTATAATATTATTATGATGTATAAAATAAATTTCTGTACAAGCAGCTGTCTTGTAGAGCATTATCTATGTACAAACACTTTATTAAAACTAAATTTATTTTACTTCTTTTCTTACAGAAAAGTATATAATATTTATTGTTTTCCTAGTGATTGAACATATGTGACAAGTAGCAAATTGATTCAATTATTTGCCGAGTCCTCTTTCCTTCTAAAATTGGGCCACTATCTCATTTACCAAATCTCTACACATTTCCTAATTATTACCCCCGACCCTAACCATATTCTCTTTTAATCCAGGCCAATTTTACTAAAATTTAAGCGAAGTAACACACTATTTTCTTACCTTTAAATTAGGAATGTTGCACATTCACTAAGAAAAAAAAAAGATCATTCTGCAGATTGTCTTAAGGTTTTGGCATTTCTGAAGTGTCCTACATTCTTTCCAGTAATTTCTGATTTTTTCCCTACTGTCTAGCATTGTAGAAACTGTAAATGCCATAAATAATATAAGTTCTCTCTTACCTGTTACTTACATATTTTATTCTACCCAATGTACGTAAGCTTATGTACCTGCATACACTTTAGGTACCAGAAGAAGTTCCTTTTTGTTATGTACTTTTTCTTCTACACTTTTGGGGTTTATTTTTTGGAGGATTCTGCCTGATATCAATGACAAACATCACTGGAGTTGTTTGATCATGCTTGTTGTCACCTAGAAAACCACAAGCCCCTTTAGTCTGGGCATTACCTTTCTTTAGTTACCTATTGCCTAATAGAGTGTTTTTCTCAAGACACTTCCATACAAAAATATTTGTTAAAAAATAAGGGCATTGATATACTCATCAAATAGTGCAGTGTCAGAGAAGTACCTCCCATGTTTTTCATTTATCTTCTCTACATAGTTAAAGAGGGAAATACAGTGAAGTAGAAACTGGGAGGAAACCGTATGATTGTCAAGCTTCTAGAAGATGTAAAGTTGTTTTCAGAAAAACAAAACAACACTCGGATAAGAATAGGCTTTGGTACACAATATGATATGTGCACAACCTAGAATATCATGTAACACATTTCTCAGATCATAGCCTCATTGTTAAGAAATGCATTACTAGAAACCATACTTGATGCTTAGAATTCTTGATATTTAGGCAAATTTCTGTATGTTTGTTATTGGAGTTGCTTTCTCATTTTACAAAAATCTGTGAAGGGAATAACAATCTGATGGAAATAATGCAGATTTCTTCTATTCTTTTGGAGATCTCTATATTTTGCCAGTCAAAATTCTACCTCACTTAAGCCAAAATGAATGAATGTACATCTTTCTATTTCGAATGGTGAAGATCTCTGTTTATTCTGTCATAGAAATTTACTGACTCTTTTCTCTGTAAGCTTTCTTTTTCCTGTGGAACATACTTTCATAATCTTCTTCAAAGCTTAATATGTTTGCTAGATGTTGCAGTAAGCTATTTTTTTTCAAAATTAAATAGGGATGTGTTTTTGCCCTTCTTCAGTCTTCTCTCCCCCAAAGAAAATAGAGAGGAAAAAAAGAGTGGGGAAAAAACTCAGAATATCAGAGGCTTGAAGATTCTATCTAAGTTCAAGGTGCTTTGGAAAGTGAAATAGATACCACATATTTTATGAAATAAATCATCTGACTCCTTGAAATAAGAAAGTGAATTTGGAGGATTCCTTTGAAGCTGAACCCTTCAGCAAACTCCTCTGAGCTCTAAGGACACTGTAGGTTTGCATCAGAGCTACAACTTCTTTAAGAATGCATTTGACAGAAATTGCTGAAGATGAGTTAAATATATGAACTCCATCAGTTATTTATTTTTACATTTAGAAACCAGCCTTCCAAAGAGACCAGCTTTTGAAAATATTTGTATCGTAAATTTTCTCAAGTGTCGTATAGTTCCTTCTGATGGTAATGTTTTCCCAAGTAGTTTGTTATTCAGAAACTTCACTGGTGGGTTCTATTAGCAATAATTTATGTTTGCCAGTGAAACCTGAAGGGACAACTTGACACCTTGACATTTAATGCTGTGGTGAGGGCAAGTAAATTGGTGGTTTCATACTGCCTGGACACTAAAATAATTTATGCAGTTTTGCACATACTGAACAATAACGTTTGAATCCATAAACAAAACTAGGAAAACAATGGTTTGGCAGAACTCAGTCAATAAAGTGTATCTCAGTGAATTACTACTTTGTATGGAAAATACATATTGCCAGATCTTTCTACATAATTTACTTGGTCTCTTCCAGAACCTGCCTAATATATGAGTAGCTTTATGTAAAGAAGCTACTTTGACTCTATTAAGGAATATTTCCAATGATTCCGTTGTGTGTTCTATTTTGCAAAGGCTTTGCATATAAATTTCTTGCAAAGATTAACCTGAGTTATTGAGTGGTGGATTAATATAGGTAAATCAATTCCAGTATTGAGTAATACTAAAAAGAGTGACATTCTACATGTTTTAAGGATGCTTTTTATATGTAACTATCACATAAAAATAGAATTTCAATAAGAATATGTGACTTTTATCTGTACCTTCATTAAAAAATATCATCACTAGGTGTTTTGATAAATTTATGTTAGCAAAACTGTAGATCTCCAAGCATAACTCACATTTAACTTACTACAACATACTTTTTCCTCCACAATTAATTTACATGAGGTTAAAAATCAAGGGGAAAAATCTCCACTCACACTATTTTATATAGGCCACAGGTAGTTTTTCCTTTTCTGGTTACTCAAAAACATTAGAAAGAGGTTCTGGTAAATCAAGAAAAAATTAGTCAAGCCACTTGTTTTCTTACTTAAGGTATGCATTTAGAGTTCCTTTTCGCCATCCACTTCACTGGAGGGATGTAACTCAAAAGGGCACGAAATTTTTTTCTCCTTTTATTTGAATATATGAAAGTTCATATGCTTATATTGTATGCTTAAATGCTACCTACTACTAATAAAAATTCACTTAGCTTTGAGGAAGAATATGACGTTCTGAAAAGTAAATTAATGCATTACAGCACCTCTTGTACCTCTCACATTCTCTGTGAGCCTGTTTTTGTAGAGACAGAAAGCAGCAGCATTCTTCATCTGAAACTTGGCGCCTGTCACTGCCAGGGCTCTAACTGCAGCACTATGTTTCTTTTGCTTCTGAGCCTCAAGGACAAGATGAGGTCATTGAATATCTCTTGCAATTCAGACAGTTTGCTATGCTGTTGAACAATGTGATACTGCCAGAATCTTCTAGTACGTTATTTCCTGGACCTTGATGTTGCAACTTTGGAGGTATATTAGTCAAAAGATTTAATTCTTCACTTTTACTATCATCTTGTGATGCAAAAAAAAAAAAAACAAAAAAACAAAACAAAAAAAAAACACCTAACACTCATTTGGGAAACTTCCCTAAAAATTCAAATGCTTCAGAACATATTTTACAGCAGACAGGAGAGTGGAAGGCGAAAAGGGCTGCGTTCATCATGTGTCACCACTGATGACTTCACCCCCATTGGTTTTGAAATTTAAATACCATATTTTTGATCTAAATATTTTGAAACTTTTGTATTACTTAGCAAAGAAACACACAGAAAAAATATCCTGGGATTCCACAAATAGACTGACAGCTTTCCCTTAAGGCAAAAAAAAAAAAAAAGGGGGATATGTAAGGCTCAGAAAAGCATGTGTCAAAGTAAGAAAAGACAGTATATATATTAAAAACAAATGGATTACTTATAATGGCAAGAGGACTTTTAGAAAAATACTTAAACAGCTCCTGAAAATTTAAAAGTTGTATCTGGATTTAAATGTACACTACTTAAACCATTACAATAGCTTAAAGAAATGATTCCCCAGAAATGACTGGGATAATTTTATTCTTCAAATTTAAAGTGAGTTTTTCAAGAACATTATTACACATATTTTACATAAAGAGCCCACAGTACTGTTTATTTGGGTTTCCTGTGTGAGATTTTGCATACATAAATTTCAAAGAAGAAAAAAAATACTGATTCATCAAAAAGTCTTCATTGATATTCTTTCTACAGTGCAGAAGAAAATTGTTAAACCTTTCAGAATATCTATAAATACAAATAAACGAGAAAGGAAATAGCTATGGAATAAAGGAAGAAAATATTTGTGCTCATGCGCACTTGCGTGCTCCTGCTTCTTGTACACACTTGTGAATGAATGTGTGTGTGTGTGTGTGTGTGTGTGCACGCGCGCGTGCGCACTCATAGAAGTAAAAGAGAGGGGAGTAAAAATGAGAGAGAAGAAGGAGAAAGGCGAAAGGTAGGAGGGACAAAGGAATAGAGGAAGGAAGGAAAGAAAGAAGGAAAGAAAGAAGGAAGGAAGGAAAGAAAGTATTTCTTAATTAATGTTTTTAATTAAGAAATTGATCAGGGTGTCCAAACATAGTACTCACTACAGGAGAGATATTTGATTCTTTCATTTTCCTTCATTATATGCAATTATCTTTAACTGCTATTAAAAATGCTTCTTTTAAAATGCAAATGAGGTTCCTGAAGTTATAGTTGGGAGAGGAATCTAAAGATTCTCTGGCCTATTTTCCAGAAAGTTTGAGTGACAGGACTGATAATAACTATCATAATTATAGCTACATTTCCTTGAGTAGCTCTTAGATATTAAGAACTAGTTGAGACTGTATATGTAGCAGTTGTGATCTTCCCAACAGCTTTGCAAGAAAAGTGTTATTAGTCTCATACTAGAAATAAGGCTAATGCTCAAAAACAAAATGCAGATTTTTCAGGATACAAGACAAATAATTGAGAATCAAGGTTAGATTCAAGATCATACTTCTTTTCTGTCTATTCAAAGTCACACAGCAATGATGAAAAGGTGAATGTCATTTGCTAGTTACCACGGAGTGTTTTTTTCTAAACCCACTGGTCAATGGTACTGCCATTCAAATTGTATGAAATTGAGATTAGTGATCATGATGCAAATGAAATGATGTTCTCCCAAGACACACAATAAAATGCATCTATTTATGGGGACATGCTGATGTCTTCTCAGACAATATTTATCTCGTGCACTCTTTGCTGAAGACTTTGCTCTGGTTTAAACATAGGTTGAATGTTTTCTAAAGATTTGCATGTGTACAGCACGGTTTCCAGGTTGATGATATTGTGAGGTGATGGAATATTTAAGAGGCAGGATTTCTCTCAGGGAAAGGCTATCAGAGGCATACCTGAGTTCAACAGGGATTAAGTCAGTACTTGTGCTCAGTTCTCCAAAGAGGACTAAGTGGTCTCACCCACTCCGTCTTTGGCTTATGTGATCCTTACATCCTACACACTCTCCAAGCAATCTCCACGGAACCCATTCCAAATTGTTCCGACTTCCCATTTACAAAACTATAATCTGTGCAGACCTGTTTTCTTCATAAAGTGTGTCTGGATCAAGTGCTTTGATTTTTTTTTTTTTTTTAGCAGTAAAAAGCTGAGTAACAAACAACCAGATTTAGGGAGCAAATAGGAAACCTTAGCAGATACTTGGTACCTAATGAAGAAGACACTTACAAAAACAAACTAAGGTAGAACAGAGCAACGCAGCTCACTTCAATATCAAAAGTAATGGTATGAGGAACTGGGCCAAAAAGAAAGAAGGTGACAGAGAAAGATAGAAGTTAATGAAGAGGCTACAATTTACTTAGCAAACATGTGAAGGTAGGTTTTACTTAAGTAATTTAACTGCAAAGTATTACTATTTATAAAATGATCCTTTTTGAGTTACATTTTCAACTGTTTGTGATTTAAGTACTAATAGTGCTTTGGAAAGTTTTAACAATTTATATATATATATATATATATATATATATATATATATATATATATACATATATATATATATATACACATATATGCATAGATGTATATTTATATGTATGTACTACTAATGTATTAGGAAATGTGTGTGTGTGTGCACACATTAGTGATTTGCAAGAAACTAGTTTTGTTCCCAAGTACTTAAAGTTATTTTTAATTAAACTGTGGAGCCTTTGAGTGTTACAAAATAGCTATTTTCATTGTTCTGATACATTTTAATAAAGAAAAATGATGCTAATATTATTGGTTGACAGTTTTCTTCAGAGATCTAAATTAGTGGATGGGTTCCATATAAAAATGATTATAAATTCAAAGCTGGTGTAAAATCTGTTCAAGCTAACAGGTAATATTTAATTTTGCATAAGCTTGCCAATTGTAATGCATTGTCGGTTTGTGTTTTCTCATTGCAAAAGCAAGATTATATAGAGCTATATTGATGAAAATGGGAAGAAAAAAATTGAGGGCGGTGGTTCATGGTCATAAAAGTTAGAGAATTAATAGCAATAGCTGGAGCCAAAAACACAATAGCTTCCCTTAGTGCATCAGAAAAATAAAACAATGCCTTTTCCAGTCAAGGGTTTCTACTCTGTGAAGATAAATGATTATAATAATGTTCAGCATTTTCAACCAAAGATCACACATTATTTTACAAACCATGGTTTGTTGTGGTTTCAAAATAGAATAAAAATATGGGTTCAGGATCAAGTGAAAACTGAAATAGAACAAGATGTTCTATTTTATAAAATAAAATTATAATTCAGCTTTCAGAAACCTATGGTCTCTGAAGTAGCTTCTTTATAGAACATTCAGAATAAGTGTATTTATGTCCAATCAGTTTACTGCACAGGATATTGTAGCATACTTTATCTGGAAAGTTATTGAGACGTGAATAAAATGGATACACAATTGACAAAAAGATACAGATTTATTCATAATATGATTCTATGCTTCTACTTTAAAAATGATTATATATATATATATATATATATATATATATATATATATATATATGCCTTACATGAAGGTTTCTATATATGTTCTGAAGATTCATTGAAAACATGGTATCAGTGGCTACCTCTAAGAGGTAAGTAAATCAATACAGATTTTGGAAAATGTACTTTTACTGATCCTTATTTTTGCAATTATATATATTATTTATGTAATGAATAATAAAAATCAGATAACATAGCAAGAATAAGTTTACATACAATTTTAAAGAATTATTTTACTTAGTGATCCACCACTAATATCCAAAAAGCATAAGCCATTTATACTTCATGATGTTATTTGTATTATGATGCAACAGAGACTTAGAAAGCAGCAGAGTCTTACAATATGTTAATGATGTTTTCATGTTTTGAATGTGTCTCTAGGATCTTTATTATTGAAGTGCATTTTTCAGTTAATTGCATTACAACTTAGTGCTCTGATCCTATAATTCTCATCACTTTGTCCATTTCGTATTGTCACCATATATGTTTTCTGAAGTTTCATAAATTAGATCTTTACAAAAAAGTCATTTTGAGTATATCTCTTACATGACAGGACCCCCCCCCCCCGAGACATGTACATTCCACTAATTACCATAATCACTTTATGACTGAAAACAAGGGAGACTTAGGATAGAGTCAGTCAAAATAATAGTCCTAGGTCAGACACTTAACAAATGCCAATAAAGAATTTTTTTTAAAAGCCACTTAAATCCAAAAGCAGGACGTTCCAATGCACCATGAAGAATTACTCTAAGAAGTTAGTCAGAGGAACAATCAATCTCCCCAAACTTTGAAAACATATTTAGAAGCATTCATCTATTAAAACATACCACACAGTTAATTTCAATTCTCGTGGGATTTCTCTCTGACTCCATAGAACTTGACTCTTTAACCACCATACTGGCCACGTCATTAACAATGTACGCCTTTGGCAGAACTTCTTGGCTAAATGTGCCTCTTGTTAGTGCCCTTCAGGATATTTTATAAAAATAAATGCAATTTTTTGATGTATAAACAGAGGAAAATAATTTTTCCTCTAATCTCATGAGTTTTTATTCTCTATCTATCCATCTGTTTACCCACATGTCCATTCACCTACCCATCTATGCATCCTTGATGAAAAAAGAAAGAATAGGTAAAAGCTTTACAGTTATGTTTCTTATAGAAGGTCCTGCAAATAAAGTCATGCCTAATCATGATTTCCCTGTCTTCATGCTAGACAATATAAAATATTTCTTCTCTTCAGAAATTTTCATGAGTTTAGAGCTATAAATTTAGGTTATTTAACCTCTTAAAACCTTTCAAATTCTGGACTTCGGATCATTTACTGACTTTGGATTTTCTTTAGAGTGATGCAACCTTGGAAAACAATCTTCCTCCTCCCTTCCAAAATTTTTATGCTATTAACTGTTTGTGTTGTTGTTTTTTTCACCATTCTTAATTGATGCCCTACAAAGACAGAGCCACTAAAACCCACCTTATACTACTTTAGGGCCTTCAGAACCCTGTTTGTTTCAGGTTTCATCCTTAAATTTAGATTTGATCCTGAGTATGATAAGCTTTACAGCTGGTCTGAGCCACTGCTAGCATGACTCTGAAGAAATTCTTGGAAACTAATTCTTGCACAAAAGACATACCGCTGTGCTGTGGAAATTATGGAGACTAAATCTGTGGAAGGTGAGAGTGTTAAGTAACATCTGAGAGGTCTGTGTTTAAAGGCCCAACTTCATTACTGATATATAACATTGCAGTGATATTTGGTATTGTGTACTATGAGCACAAAACTGTTAAAACTGTTGGAATTTGATGTAGTAGTTCCCCGTAAATAACTGAATCATTCTTGCATGGCAAGGCCTGAAAGTGCCAATCTTGAATATGAGATGATCTCAATCACTCAAATGTTAACACACCCAATGTTGAACACCTAGGATGAAGATTTCAGGGATCCACAAATGCCTGATATTACACCTACTTTGATAATGTTCTCATCTCTTTTATGGGTATTGTGAGTGCTCTAACAATTTTGGTGACCTTTTCAAATGCAAATAATTTTACATCTTGCCCAAATGATCTCTACATTGATCTATCCACCAAGCTAATGTTCTTTTTCTTTTAGTGTTCTGCAAAAAAATGCAATGTAGTGAGAATGACACGGATACTCAGAACTGTTGTGGAAGATTTCAGCGGGAAAGTCTTAGGTGAGTGAAGAGTAAGACGATCGTTCGGTAATGCCAGATTTGGTCCACTGACCATGAAGTTTAGAACTAAATAAAGTAGATTTTGATTAAAAGAAGAAGAAAAATTTTGGTGTGACAAAAAGCTAATACTGTGACTTTCCAAAATTTGGCCCTGTAGTGGATTCAAAACATCTGCAATGATTAGCTTCAGTAATGCTGTGGTTAAAAAAAAAAAAAAAGTGAACCAAAAAGATTGCAAAGATAGCAAAGATAGTATTAAAGGCTAGGGGGCCTCAATGACAGCAATCCCTGAGTACCCAAACAAAATGGATTATAAATGCTTATCATGTGTGAAAGGTCAATGAGCTTCACAAGCAGGGGAATGAATAAACAAACCTCAAGAGAGAGAATGTGTAGCCCAGAAATCAACAACTTGGCAAAGAAAGAGCTAGGTTGCTTAACTTTTGTCTCCTAACTTCCAGAATTTTTCTCTTTCTGAACTCCTGTTTTAACTTAGTGCTGCCTGCCATCCATAATAAGGGCTTTTCTAAGAGAAGGCACATTGACTTGCTCAAGAATATAAACTCAAACATTGTAACAGCTGAACAGAGAAAGTATTTCACATGACATGTAGTGGAGCATCAAGCTAAAAAGTACATTCATTTTTGCTTTCTTTCTATAATAAAACATCCATTAAAGCATCATTAAAAATAAATGTGTTGCAATTTATGAACCCCCAAGGTCCCTGGTTGGCATTATCAGTGGTCATTGAGGTCTAGTTAGTGACGCTGTTCTCTAGGTGCCCCACTGGCCAGAGAAAGGAGTGCTGTGACACAGCTGCAAAAAGGGTCACTTGCAGTTTATCCCTACAGAGATGACACTTTCAGCAATTCACACACACACACACACACACACACACACATACACACACACACACACACTTCTTTGTGGTGTTCTTGCTATTATCAACTTTTAAAAATATTGGAACATATTTGCTAATTGATCCTTTTGGTTGTTTTTTCTCATATGTAATAGCCAGAAGAGCTTCAAGTGCCTGTTTTTATTTTATTCTAGTAACACAATCACAAATTATTTCTTACTGTCCATTATACTGTTTGAACATGAATGTAATATATTTTCTCTTTGCCCTATTTTATTTTTCCTGGTAAGTACAACTCAAATATATTTTATACAAAATAGGAAAACAACAAAGACTATTACAACAAAAATCTATACACCCTCTTCTTCAAGTAAAACGTAAACAAAGGCAATCTCTTTGACATATGTATTTTTGTTGATTTTTCCAGAAATTAGAGTTAAAATGCTCTAGTTCACCCATGGAGCTACATTCTTTCACATCCTTGGGCACAATTTCCATGAATTTGATCTGTCGCTCAACCATGCTTACATGCTTTGGTACATATTATACATACACACTGATGTCTATGAAAATAATTCTCTTATACAGTGCAATTGCCTATATCTTCTTTGTTTAGCATCTTGTCTTTAGAGATCTGTAAGGCTTATGTAATTTATGTGATAAACAATATTCTATGGTTAATATCTGTGTGTATCATAATGTTTTTAGCTACCTACATTTTATCAGCCTTTCTTTTCCCACCCATGACAAATAAGGTACAGAATACATCCTCATATGAGTCTGTCTTACTTGTGTTAGAATTTACTTAAAAGTGAAGTGTCTTCCTTACATGGCTGCTTACATCTGTATTATTTGCTAAATTTTCATATGAAAATTTTATTTCTATATTCTGCTAATAAAATTTTATCTAAGTTTGAAGTATGTTCTGTCAGTCTGATTTTTATGTCTTTTAAAATAATGTTTTAAAGTTTTGACATTCATTTTTTATTCTCTTTTGTTATTTTTATGGGCCTTTGAGGAATTTTTCCTATGCCTGGATAGATATATGTCTACAACTACTTTCTACCTTTTCCTATAAAGTTTTGATTTTTTCATGCCTTTAATATGTTCATGTGTTCTTGCTACCATAAGGAAAGAGGGCTATTCTTGAACTTCACTCACTCATATGTTAAGTCTGTTCACTTTTATCAAGACTTCAAATCCAAGCCATTGTTTTGTTATTTGACTCATGTTTCATTTGTTGCTTAAGCACTACTTGCTCACCTAATGAATTCATGTTCCTAAATTCAATATTTGAATTTGGATTTATCTCACTTTGGAAATCTTTTACAATTGAATCAAGTTTTTATTTATCTGTATTGAATATTTATGACAACAAATTTTATTCTATTATTTTCTACATATTAGTAGATTTTTTTAATGTTGTCTCTATATATACTATATAGACTTTAGGGATCATGTATAATATAAAAGAGGTGCAATTGAAGGAATTTTATAAACAACTATAACAAGAAAAAAACTGTGTTTGGTATCCTACTCAATTTCAAATCTGTCTCCAAATCTCCAAAGCTTTTAAAGATTTATCAGGTCCCGTTCACATGAAATAAATCTCAAAATTCTCTCTCATCTACCTGTATTTTCTCATTTCTCAATTAACCTAAATATAAAGTTATAACATATGCTTTAGAAATAACAGGGGACTTTCTGGCACTTTGCAGTGGAGCTCTTGGACATGGAGCATCCTCTACTATTTTCTTGCATTACAATCAGTACTTTCCGTTTTCTAGAACAAAATATGCAACACCTACAAATTAAAAGAGAATTGTGTTCTGTCTCATGACTTAGGGAGGATTCAGTCCTCCGTAGGTGGCTCCACAGCATGGCAGAAGTATATGGCGAACACAATCTGCTTGCTTGGTGGCATCCAGGAAGCAGAGAACAAGGGAAGAAGGCAAGGTCAGCACCAGACTAGGGTGGCGCTCAGTGAACTGGCCCTTCTGTCCGGGCCACTTCAGGCGCAGCCTAAGAATGACCTCACCAATGGAGCGGTCAGCCCGCTCATGAGTGCAGGGCTCTTATGATGCACTTGCCTTTCACAAGCCTCGCCTTGGAATACCTGTGATTTGGGGGAGATACTGTAGATCTAAACATAGCATCTTCCCTTTGAAATTATTTCAACTTTAACTCAATATGTCATTTTTTCCTCAAAAAATTAAAGTTTCATTAGTTTTTCTTCCCATCATGCTGCACCTCTGCAACAGATACATTGCTCACGACTTCTTCACCTCATGAAGGCCCCATGAGGTCCCAATTTCTCCTTAAAATTTAGGTTTCTTTCCATCTAAAAATTCCCAGGATCATCTGTGAATGACGCAATTTGCTGACCCTGTGTTACCCTAATGGGTCACTTGTTATTTAGTCTTTAAAAACAAAGGGGGTTTCCCCCAAATCATTTTATTAGTATTTATGCGTGGCACATAATACATATGTTACTATTAACTATTGATCCCTTTTACATCCCTTTCTCCTTATCACCCTCTCAGAAATCACAAATTTATGATTTTAACTCTTGCATATTTTGTATTGTCAGGAAAGCAGACAGACAGGCAGATGAGGGCAGAGAGAGGGTAGTCTGGGTACTAGGTCAGAGGTTAAACTGTAGCAAAGTGAAACCAGCACAGGCACAGGTAGCCACTGCTGGTTGTCAGGTCCTGTGTCTCCTCTGTCTACACCCTCTGCTTCCTTTCTGGTCCTCCCTCAAAGGTATTTGTGGACTTCTCCTTGGGAAAGCCCTAGGAGAACAAAGAAGGGAGGAGAACTAGGGGCCCAAGTCGCTCCCGCTTAGGCCAACCAGCACCTGTGCCCACCAGTCTGCCCAAAATGGAGAGGGAAGAATGAAAATGCATTGCGGGAATGTTCTTCCAAATCTGGGACTTCTCACTGTACTGGGGAGGTGAATTTTGTTTCATCATCTCTTGCAATAAATCCTAATTTACTCAGCAAGGAGTTTTTGAAATAAATTTTGCTTCCTGTCATTCTTTGCTTGTTTTTGTTTGTTTGTTTGTTTGTTTGTTTTTATTACCTCTTGTTCTTTTTTCAACAACCAGAAGAAGAGTCCAGACCAGGAAAGGAGACATAAGGTACCACCGCTTCTGCAGCAGTATTAAGGGATTACTTTATAAACGATGCTGCCACATTCAATAAATTAAAATAGTAAATATTTGTATTCATTATTTTGTTTTTTTAAATAACTGCCTGTTTTTTTAATGCAGAAATCACAAATGGACAAGTTATATATAGCATTTTTAGTGGTAATGGGTCTAGGCCACCAAAATAACAGATAGATAGATAGAAAAATAGATAGATAGACCTATAGAGATAGAGACCAACAAACAGAGATATATAAATAAGAGACAGGAACGATAAAAGAAAAATTTGAGTATCTTGCTATAAGAATATTGTCATTTTTAATGCTCATGGACTAATTAGCTATTTCAATGGTCCCTTATTTATTTAACACAGCTCATATTGCTGAATGTTTTAATGTGTTCAAGGTTTTGCTATTGTTACTCTAAAGTAACAAAGACCTCTCTAAATATTACTCACTATATAACTAAATATTTCTAGCCATGAAATTGCTGAGTCACAGAGCATGAGTGTTTTTGAAATGGTACAAACACATTGCCAAGTTGCTTTCCGGGAATTTCATGAGAATTCACACTTGACTGACAGCATATTGAAGTGTCCTCACCAACACTGCATATTAGAAAAATAAAATCCTGAGGATTAAAGATTAAATATAATGAAAGTAACTATAAGTCTTTAATCCCCTAGGAATTTATTTTGGTAAAAAAAAAATATGATGTAAGGTTGTATGTTGTTGGCTGATTATTCCACTGCAATTTATTGATTAATCCATTTGGTCATCTACCTGGTTAAATTGCCACTTTAAGATTCATTGCCTACGTAATTATATACAATTGTCTTAGCTTCTAACCTTTCATCATTCAGATATTGACTTAAACCTACACTTTGTTATTATTACAATACTGTTTTATTAATGATGCTGCATAAACTCTTTAATGACTGTGAAAGAAAATTACTCCTGTCACTTGCTGAGTAGATTCTAAATTTTTGTGTACCCAAATGATGCCAAAAATTACTGGGTCAGGTTTACTACCTTGCCTCAAATTTTTAAAATTGTGTTAAAATGGCCTAATTTGTCTACAGGAAATCAGGAAATGTTTAGATTGCCATTTTTTTTAAAAAGTGTGTATCTTTATTTTCACTTTCAATTTAAATTCCATAAAAATTAATGTACCTCCCTATCGATAAACCTCCAAGAAATTTAGTTTATTGATTACTAAAGTTTTGTATTTTCCTATTATTTTATATAGCTTCCTATTTTCATTTTATTTGAAATGTTTATTAGTATACATGGTGAGTTGATTTCTCTTACTTTCCATCATGCTAAGCTAATGTGTAGTGAAAGAAAAACATTAGCAACAAGAATTTATATTCATTTTTTAATAAAATTTGTTCATTTGTTTTTCAGAAAAATTATATTAGAACTCTCAGAAGAATGTAAAATAAATAGTGGTCATAATGGCGAATGTCAGCTTGTTCCCAAATTAAATGGAAATAACCTTGTTGTTGAGTCGTGTCATACAAAGTTCATTTCAGGCTAGATAAACGCACATTGTGTTAAGAAAAGATACAGGCTATTTTAACATTTTATTGCTTTTTTGTTTATTTTTTCTTTGGTTCCCTTAAATTATTTTGAAATTGTGTCTAATTTTATTTGCCTGGAGTGTTTTGTCATCAAGTATTCTATCAACTTTCAGAGTGTATGAATTTTTAACTCTTGTATTCTTAGCTTACAGAGATTTTTCAGTTTCAGAATGGGTATCAAATATTGTTTTGGGGCATCTATCATTATGATTATATAGCGTGATTCTTTTGATCTTTGGTATGATACATTATATTAACAGATTCCACATTGTTAAAAATCTTTTATTATTTATCCATAAATGTTATGTAACTGACTTTAACTCAAATTTTCATGTGTTTATACATGAGAGTTGTTTAGAACTTTTTAAAATTATCTTATGCATTTCAACTACTGGTACATATTTCCATGGATGATATCAAAGAAGTGAAACTGCAAAATAACAATTTCTAAAATTGATTATTTTAATATGTTTGAATTTTTCCAGTAGAAAAAAGACCATTACTTTTTGGAAAAAAATAACTTCTTGTAATATAACATGTTTATAAAATATTCTCAGTAAAACATAAGGCACATGGTTTATTTGAAAATAGGTTTTTCTATGTTTACTTCTTCACAAAAGTGAATCATTCTTTATCCTACTATTTGAGAACAAAAGAAAAGGGGCAACATGTTTCAAGACTTAAGCCCCTCTGCTCAGGTTCATTACTTACAATTAACCAAATGGAGGCCAATTTTTTTGGTCAAAAAATATTTTTTTTCAAAACTATTTCTAATAGAGGAGAAAATTTTCCTAAAATTACCATCTCACCATATATTAGTGTGCAAGAATCTTTTGTAAAAAATGAGACATAGGAGGGTATGACAGGATTGCTAGGCAGGATGAGGACAGGAAGTTCCAGCATCCATGAGAAGAGGTGAAGTCTTACAGTACCTGTCCCTCCAGGAGATAGCCAAAGACAGGCCACACAACTGCAACATCCCACGTAGGCTGGTAGAGGTATGAGGAGCCTAGGTCTCCATTTTGAGCAGAACTTCTGGTTGAGATTCTCCTCTGGAACTCTCAAGAGCTTCCCCTCACCATTGTTTTCCCACTTTACAACATAAATATCCACTTGATTTGGTCTTCCTTGGCCCTCCAATTGCTTTATTCTTAATGGGTTTGTGAAGCCATGTGCCCAGATAAGTGAGGAACTACAACATCATTGATAATTTAAAAAAAAAAAAAGTGAGGACAGGGAACACAACAAAATAGTTAACATGTCTAGCCTTATTTCATTTTTTTTCTTGAACCTCAGCCTATCTTTCCTTTGCCTAAGAGAATAAAATTTAACTTGAAATTTCTGTCCTAGTGTCTGCATGTTCAATCCACTTATATGACCTTCCTTGAACTGGCAGTTCTTGCCCAGGCCTGAGGATGTTTGGCAAAGTTACTTCTCTCTAAAGTGCAAGGAATGAAAGAATGAGAGAAAGAAGGAAGGAAGGAAGGAACAAAGGAAGGAAGGAAGGAAGGAAGGAAGGAAGGAAGGAAGGAAGGAAGGAAGAAAAAGAAAGAAAGAAAGAAAGAAAGAAAGAAAGAAAGAAAGAAAGAAAATAAAGGGAGAGAAACCTCTTCTGCCATGCCAGTTAAAATGTCAGTGAACCAAAAAAGTGGTAGTTTTTAGATTCAAATTCCAAAGCGGGGGCAAGGGGGGAGAACACATGAAATGCTTTTATCCCTATGACACTTTTACAATATTACTATGTAGAGATTTCAATTGTACATGAGAATTTTGTGTTTCCAGTTAATTAAATTTTGAATTAATTTATTTTGGGGATATTTTTTTCTTTTGAGACAGGTTCTCAACTCTAGTCCAGAACTGGTTCTGAATGCTCTGTGTAGCTAGGATGACTTCAAACTCACAGTAATACATCTGGTTCAACCTCCCCAAGTACTGCAACGAGATGTAGGCAATACAACACCCAACTAATTTTTATGTGGTGCTGGAGAATTGAAACCAGGGCCTCATACATTTTGGTCACGCCCTTTAACCACTGAGCTAGGAGCATAGCCTGCCAGTCACTTTTGTACATCCAAAACACTGGGACTGAATGTTGAGTAGTGGTGTGATTATGAGCTACCCAAAATATTTTAATTAAAGCTTTTCAAAACCGTACATTTGTTAACTTCCTTACTATAATTTAAAAAGCTGGGCTCAGTGGCACAGACCTGCCCTCTCAACACTCTGGAAGGCTGAGGCACTAGGATTGCAAGTTTGAGCTCAGCCTGGGCAATTCAGTACCTGTGACTATTGGAGAGATTATGTCAACTTGAGGCGATCAGGAACCACTCCTGGGTTAGGCTTCGGAACCACACCTAGATTGGGAATTGAGAAGCAGCCTGGTTTAGAGTGTGAGTGATTTGTCGGCCAACGAATGAGGGAAGAGCACCCACCCAGATGGGGGAGGCCCAACTGGGAACTTGAATGGCATAAAGAAAAGAAGCAGAAAGACTGTTACAGCTTCTTCCTTTGGGAAAGCCCTCGCCGACAGAAGCTGACTTGCTACGTGTGTAGATCTTCCTCACTTTGTGCTTATCTGCCTGCTGATGATTTTCAGTCGCAGATCTTCAGGCTCCAGTCTTCACCATTGTTCTTCGAGCACCTGAGATCCTCGGCAAACTCTCACCAGCTGTCCTGCTCTTCCAGAGGACAGTTCTAATATGCGGCTGAGCAGCCAACGGACACTCCAGCTGTCGCATGTACAGGCCGACATCTTGGACTATCTCTATCCTCGAATTTGTAAGCCTTGAAAATAGATCCATTTTGTTATGATTTCTGTAAATTCTGCCTTTTGAAAGAACCCATACTAATACAGTAACTCAATTTCACCTTATCTCAAAATCAAAACAAGCAAAGAACTGGCATCATAAATCAATGTGAAGATTGTCAGCTAGATCTTCAGTACCGCAAAATGCATAAATCAAAAATTTAAAATGTTTCTCATAAAAGCATTCAAACAAGACATGACGTATTTTGTTACTCAACCATCAAGAGCATGCAACAATAATACAGAAAGTATGTGAAAAGAGTACTTTTTTTCTTTTTTGTGAACATACATTATGAGAGAGATCTGAAAGAACTTCAGGTAAGTCAGCCTACAGCTGTAATTGTCTAGTACACAGTATGGCATCATCACCTGGGTGGAGGAGGGCTTCTCAGTGAAGGGATTGTTGTCGAGTCACTCAGACTTTTGTAAATATGCCACCTAGCAAACCCTAAGTAACCCTGACAAACCCCCCGGTTCACCGAGTTGGACTCTGGAATAACGGCTGCTTGGATCTCTCAGTTGTGCCCTCTCTGTGGTGAGTAAACATTCATTCATGTTTCCCAGGAAAAGTGACACCCAGCTCTGCATATTTCCTGAAAGGATGGGAAGGGGAGGCCTTCAAAGGGAAAAATCCAAATATTTGTATTTAGGGTCTTTGACAAAACACACAGAGTTTATAAAGCTGCTTTCTTCAAATGTAAGTTGTTTTGGTTTTTCCTGGAGCTGCTGGGGATCCTATGTCATTAGAGGACAGATTAGATAACTACTTAATGTTTGACTTTAATTTTGGAATGAAAATACCTGCAAAACATGAGGGAAACACATCATTTGATAAAATGAGGATGAATTTCATAGTAATAGTCTATCATACATTAACAACAACAATAAAAGCTATACCAACTTGAAACAGAAACAGGAGTGGGAAGATACCTTCTGAGAAAAGATAGCAAACAGTTAGCCAAATAAAAATGTGGCAAGAAGAGACAGAAGATGTAAAGAAAAAATAATTGGCAAGAAGAGAAAGAAGATGTAATGAAAATGGAATTAAAATTTAGTTAAATCTTTACATCAAATATGTGACTGGAGTTTATAACTGCATTACATTTTGTAATAATAAAAACAAGTGTGTAATATAGTATGACATTTAGTTTACATGAAAAAATTAAATCCTCAGAAAACATTCCATTAGTCACTATTAGCTAAATTCAATTTAAATTAATCAATCCAATTCTACTTGCAGTTTTGAATGACACCTTGCGTATATGTTTGCTTGACACAGACCTTTTTTCATTTTGAATTAATGACTAGCATTCTATATATAAGTAAACAAATGTAAGAATTATGTATGCATAGATACAGGGTTTGTGATAGGGCACCCTCACAAGCTGAAAAGTCCATATAGTCATGGCAGTGATACACAGAATTTCTTTACTGTTTGGCTGAATCCTTATTGCTAGCACAAGCAAATGTGCCAGTTGATTCACTAAGTCAATTCACTTCTTTAAATTACCCTTGGGGTCCTGAGAATAAGATCTCTAATGAGAAGAACAGAGTCTGGAAAACAAAGAGGAAAAAGAAGAAATTATTTACAAAGAAATCACACACAACTATTAAAAATAATTATATTTTAGAAAGTAACTTAGAAAGTAAGTCATGGTAATGCCAAAGAAAATAAAAGACTTCAAAATAGTAAAAAAGAAAAAAAAA
>PVKB01007979.1:0-23670 GCA_004027205.1 Ctenodactylus gundi | reverse complement strand
AGGGTCACAGCAGCTAGGTCTTTAAAGTGAAATCTCTCAACAACAGAACCATGGGAAGAAAACAAGGCAACAAGACACACAGAGAGATGCCTAAGACCCCCAGAAATTAATGCCATGGACCCTGAAATAGTGGAACTCATAAGGAAAGAAGTCAAAAAGCAAATATATGAATCAAATGGCCAGTTCAAATAAGATATTCCCAAATAAATGCAAACAATAGTCAGCAACTACATACAGTTCAGCCCCATAAAAATTCGAAAACAAATTTCTGACATCCTAATATTTTACATGTAATATTCAGTACTTACCATTGACTTTTAACATAAATAGGATAGCATTATGCCACCTCAAAAATAATAACGGCTAAATATCAGAAAATACTCAGTGTTCAACTTTCCCTAGTTGGCTCATTAAAAAAAAAAATATTCACCTAAGAGAGATGCAAATCAAAACAACGCTAAGATACCATCTCACTCCAGAGAGAATGGCGGCCTATATCAACAAGTCAAATAGTAATCAGTGCTGGAGAGGCTGTGGAGAAAAGGAACTCTCCTACACTGCTGGTGGAAATGTAAATTCGTACAACCACTTTGGAAAACAGTATGGAGAGCTCTCAAAAGACTAGAAGTAAATATCCCCTCCGATCCAGCGACACCCCTCCTGGGAATATATCCAAAAGAGGCCAAAACAACACATAATAGAGACATATGTATACCTATATTCATAGTAGCACAACTAACAATAGCTAAAATATGGAAGTCAACAAAATACCCATCAACAGACCAGTGGATACACAAACTGTGGTATTTATACACAATGGAATACTATGCATCTATAAAGTCCAACAGCGTGGAGGCCTTTGTGGGCAAATGGAAGAAGCTTGAGAACATCATGCTTAGTGAGGTGAGTCAGAAGCATAAGGTGAAACATTGAGTGGTCTCTCTGATATGAGAGTCCCACAGCACAACTCCTATGGAACTTAAAACAAAAAACAAAGTGAAACAGGGTGTTAGGGTGAGGAGGGAGAAAGGGGTGGGTGGGAGGGGACAAAAGGAGAGTGGGATAGTCCTTGTCACCTTGACAAGATACGTATGTGCACAAAATCCTCAACTTCATTGTAAACCTTAGGTTTTGCACTAATACATATCAATAAAATAGGGAAAAATGTTCATTAGATTCACTTTGCAATTACTTGCCAAGTTTCCTTCAACCCTTAGTTTCTCCTCTGTTTCAGTTTGAGCTCCTCCAGACACAGGCCTAGGACAAGGGCTTACGTCTATGTACTTTATTTGGGAAGTACAAGGCCACCATGAGGGGGAAGAGAAAGCAACCAACAGAGGCTGAGCTGTCAAGCCACTTCCCAGGGAGTGGCTGAGGCTTAATCCTTCAGGGAAATTCTCGCAAAAGGTATAAACATGCACACACACACACACACACACACACACACACACACACACACACACCCTGAATAATCCCCTTGAGAGTTGGAGGCACCTGGGTATTTAATCCCTTATTTAGTCACTGGAAAAGAGCTGTTCCTGGGGGCTTTCATTGCTTAGCACTCCTGGTCTTTGAAAACTGGGGAAAGAAGCCTTCTGCAGCTCAGGGAGAAAACCCTTAGGCAACTGGAGGCAGTGCTGGCAGTTGGGAATTAGGCTGGGAACACAGAAGGCGGGGCTTTGCGAACACACTGGCTGCATCTGTGGTGAGGCCCCTCTCTGCTCTCCACTCTCCTTGCCATTTATGACAGGAATAAACAGGGTCCATTTGCCCTGTAGAATTTCCAACGTTCTGGACTTTACCAACTGCATCCAGATGCTGTTTCCCAATATAGTCACTATTCCTTGCTGCATGTGTGCTCTCACTTTCTAATGGGTAGTCTGATCACTTATTAGATATTTTAGCCAAAAGATATTCTCAGATAATGACAAGATTCTCATTAGCAGATATATAATGGTCAGCTGTGATTGATGTTAGAAATTTGTGCCTAGGCCCACTATTTCATTAAAATGTGACAATATTCTAATTCTCATTTCTAATTTATTTATTAGCAGTGACACCTCCATTAATAGGGAAGCTTCCCTTTGTCAGCTATTTTGTTACTCTGCAGTACAGTTAGTACAGGAAAGTAGGATAAATGCTTGATCTTTCCTTTTTAATTACGAATTCTAAAAATAATAAGCTGATTTCCCAGAATCCTCTTACCTGGCTAAGAGTTATGTATTTCTTATGAATACATGAATTTAAACATATCTGCTGTGTATAAACTATCTTTCAAATTTTCCCCTTTTTGCCAGTCAGATTTTGCCAGGCATTGAAATTGGCCTCTTAAGTCTTTCTTAACATAACGTTGGTGATCACTGAACTGCTCTTGCTGTATGGTATGAGAATTTGTTGCAAGCCTGACATGGTTTCAGTGTGTGTCCTCCAAAATTTACGCATTGAAGCTTAATCCCTGCATGAAGTCACATTCTCATCTCTAGGATGCAATACCCAACACACACAGCTTAAGCAAGGAAAGGTTTATTTATACTCACGGTTTCAGAAGGTCTCAGTCCATTCATGGGCAGCTGGCAGTGGTAGAAGTGGAGGTTTAGCCAGAGAAACCTACTTATACCACAGTGGCCAGGAAACAGAGAGACAAAGGCAGAGCTAATAAAGAAGGTAGACCCTTCATGTCCCAGTGACTGGTCCCCTTCAGGTCATGCTCCAGTTTTCTGTCCTTTCCAACCAGGGTCGACCTCTTGGCAACACAAGAAATCAATGGGCTAATCCACTAATACAACCAACCTCAGTGATCCAATCACAAGAAGCTTCTGGAGGACATTCCAGATCCAAACCATGATATCCCACCACTAGGGTCCAAAAGATTGTTCATTTCATTAGGCCCAATGCATTTAGTCCACTTCTAAGGGCTGCCAAAGTTTACAGTTCAGCACTGGTAAAAAGTCCAAGTCCAAAGTCTCCTCTGACTCACAAGAAACTTCTAGCTCTGAGCCCCTGTGAAAACCAAAGAAAAGTTAAAATACTTGCAGGATGCAATGGTGCAGGTTAAACATTCTCATTCAAAAAGGGAGGACGAGGAGGGTAGAAAGCCGATCAAAACAAGACCAAAACCCATCAGGGCAAACATTACATTTTGTAGCTCCTTGTAGCCCCTGGGTCAGAGTGAGGCAAGATCATGGGCTTCAAAAGCCCGAAAGGCAGCTCCTCCTCTGTCACGTTGCCTGCGATGGCCTCTCTCCTGGAGTGACACTGCTCACTGCCTTCAGCTTTCCTCAGCAGTCATCAGGCACCCCTGCTCTTTCCCAGTTCCTGGGGTCTCCCCTGCATTTTGGCTTCGCTACAGTATCTCCACACACTTCCCTCTCAGGGCACGCTGCCTGGCTTCCCAGGCTTCTTCTGAAATTAGAGCAGACGCCTCTGTGACCTCATAACTCCTGCATTCTACATACCTATACAACCAGCAGCAAATGCCTCTCTATACCACATGGTCGGTTAAAGTAATGACCCACTCCTCTGGTATTTAATCATGTACTTAATCATCGGTTAAGGGCTGCCTCTGGGGGTATGAATTTCTATCTAAGTTGTTTTCTCTTTGCTGGCATACATTACCCAACCTCCACAGTGTGAGGGAAGAAAAGTTCATTTTAGCTCAGTTTCATAAGGTTTCAGCCCATTTATGGACAGTTGGCAATGGCAAAAGGAGAACCTAGCCAGAGAAAAGCTGCAGTAGTTACAAAACAGCGTGAAGCATGGAGCTAGTGAGGGAGGGGGACCCTTCCAGATCATGACCCCACGATCTGCTGCTTCTGACCAGGCCTCGCCTCTCAATAGCACAGAGCATCGAAGGATTAACCCACTGGCACCATTAATCCTCATGATCCATTTCCTTCTAAACACATGTAGCTTTGGGGGGACACCTCAGATCCAAGCCATGACAATCCCCATTGTGGTGGTGGTGGGAGGTGGAGCCTTTGAGGAAGTGATTAATTCATGACAGAGGGCCAGACTGATTAGTGCCCTGGAAAAAGCTGAAGGGAAATCACTCTTTTTGCCCTCCTGTCTTCTACCATGTAAAGACACAGTGTTCACCTTTTCTAGAAAATGCAGAGCAAGGTGCCATCTTGGAAGCAGAGACTCGACCCTTGCCAGCATGTGACCTGCAGTGCCTCGCTGTTGGAATACTCCAGGATCCACAGCTGTGAAATACACTTTTTTCTTTATACACTACCCAGGCTTGGGTATTGCAGCATGAATGAAGTAAGACCAGGACTTACTTGGCTTTTTTTTTAACCTTTGACCTTGGATTTAGCTGACTCTACAAGAATCTGAGCTCCTTTTCACAGGAAATGGCATTAGAAACCACAGTCTGGGTGTTATGGGAACTCATTGTTGCTAAGCTGGTCATTGTTTCTAGGCCTTTGTGGTGTACCGAGCTAAGGAAAGGTTGTTTTGTTAAGAGAAAATACATCAATGAGCTCATACTGATGTTTTCAGGTTTAGGATTTTAGGATCAGTACTTCATTGTTTTTACAACTTTTTTCTCCTACTAACACCTCAATTATTAATAATATAAATACTTGCCATATTCTGTAAAATATGTTGCAGTTTCAGAATAATTAGTTATATTATTATAAATATGATAACTAAGAACACCTGAAGTCAGGTGTGGTGGCACACACTTGTAATGCCAATGCTCTGGGACGCTGAGGCAAGAAGATCACAAGTTTGAACTCAACCTGGGCAATTTCAGGACTTGGCAAGACCCTGTGTCAAAAAAAAAAAAAAAAAAAAAAAGTGGGAGGAAGGGCTGGGACCTATCCCAGTGTGAAGGGCCTGGGGTAGCTGAGCGCTGAAGAAAAGGCATCTTAAAGTGTATTCACAGTTCTTTGTATTTCTACAGTACATCCCACTAGGTTTATATGTTCTTTTTTTGTCACTTGAGATAATTTTTCTCTGTGCAATTAAGCCACTAGCTTAACACAATAATTTTTTATTTTGTTTTCAGATTTTAAGAGCGACTTTTAAGATTTATTTTGATTTTAGAAATATGTAAAATCTTTATATCGTTTCAAATTAAAATTTATACAACAAGGTATAGTCAAAAGTTAAACTTGCCCGTGCTCTATCCACTTTGTCCCTAGGATAGATATCCAGCTTTTAATTTTTTAAAGTTTTGTTTTATTATGCCTGTTTTGATGTAATTTTTATACTTATTTATTTTTGAGACAGGGTCTCACTCTGTAGCTCAGGCTGGTCCTGAACTCACTAGTAAGTATAAGACAATCTGCCTGCCTCGGCCTCTCCTCTTGAGTGCTGGGATTACAGGTGTATACCACCATGCCCAGCTAAAATGATGTGAGGAATCAAACTCAGGGCCTTGTACTTATAAGGCAAGTGCTTTAACTACTGTGCCATTCCTCTAGCCCTGTTTTGTTGTAATTTTAAAATATGAATGAAAATTACATTTGCATGGTTTTGAATAAATGACATTCTGTATTTTCTTTCATCATTTTTTCATATAATAATGAATCCTGCAGAGTAGGGAGATAGTAGCATAGAAAGGAGATTGTTTCCAGCTGCACAATTCTCAGCTGGTGGGTGTTCCCTACTGATAAACATTTGAGTTATTTCCTGCATTGTGGTAAGGAATAACCTCATGACAATTATATATGAGCTTTGAAGTTTCAAAAACACAAATATTCTAAAATTTAATTTTGAAAATTGTTAATGACTCATGGATTGAAGATGTTTGTTTCAATTTGACTTAGTGTATGTGACGTAGTTTGAGCTTAGAGACACACCCCGTCCATGCCTATTTCTTCTCTAATAAATGTCCCTTTTCAGTCCAGGACATGGCCAGCTGCACATGGCCTGTGGGCAATTGAGGAAGGTATACACTCCATTCTATGATGCAATTTCTCCAACCACTTCAATCTTATTTTCAGTCTATCCCACCTTGAGAAAAATATGTTGCCTCTTAAAATTATAGTTGTATCTATTTTCCCTAATTTTTCTTTACCAATTTTAAAGCTATGTTCTTAGGAAACTCATGAGTTTTACATCTTCACTGCAGATTGCATTTTTATCAATATAAAGTGGTCCTTTCTCTCCTGAAAAAGTATTTTTACTTTGGAAGACACTAACAGTTTTACCGGTGTCTTCTTTCTTTTCTTCTTTCTCTCCCCCCGCCTCCCTATATTGTTTGTCATTTTATTTTCAACCTTGGAGCAGGACAGCCACTGGGCTTGTGGTTGGTAACCTGGAGTTTTTAACGCAGAGACAGAGCCTTTCCCTGTCCTCAGAGATCCTCCACCAAACTTTGTCAGTTGGCGATGTTTCCACCCAGACTCTGCCTGCCATGCAAGCCTCATTTCCAGGGTAACGGGTATGTGGAGTCACCAAGTTTCAGTCTTTTCTTGAGTCTGGATGTTGAAAACTAGACAAGGTGGCCTGAGAGCATGCTCCATGTTAAACTGGAAGCCAACTTGTCACGTGTCTGACAGTCTTCACTGAGTAATAAGGTTTTAAAATTGACTTTGAATCACAAAGGGGTATCTTAAAGACAACTTATGAGCAAAATGTGGCACAGGGGAGAAGCCAGGTATCAGAGTTAATGAGAAATCTCTACAGAGTTTAATGTGCAAATGTGAGCATTTTAAACTTAAACATAAGACACTGTCATAGCGCTTTTGGGTACATAAAAAAACAGTCTCTTTAAGAATTTAGGTTGAATTGGAAGTCTGAGCAATAACAACACATAACTGATTTTGCAAAGAAATGTGTAAGAAAAAAATTGTTGTTGCACAAACTGAGTTCTTGAAAACATACAAGTAGATTAGTATATCACTGACTTCATAATGAAAGTGTAAAAACCCGAGTTTTCTGTGAAACTGTAAGTGTAGTTTCTTTTTTATTTACTTATTAATGTTTATATACCTGAATTCCAAATTGTATAACACTTTAGACAGATACGGCTTGGGGAATCAGTGACCACCTATACCAGTTTTGGCCTCTCTTCCTTCCTTCTTACCCTCCCCCATGTCTCTTTGCCCCACCCCATTTTCATTGATTCATCCCTTTCCAAGTAGTAGTTGTCCCTCTTTCTACCCTGTCACCCATGTTGGGGCCTTTTTATGCCATTATTTTTTGTGAAATTCATAACTGGGACAACCATGTATCATCAGTGTTTTGTGGTTGGTTCATTTCACTGAGCATTATTAACTCAACATGACCCATTTTCATTCACATACTTCACGTTTGTCTTTCTTTATGGCTGCATAGTATTCCATCATGTATAGGCATCACACCTTCTTTAACCATTCCTCTGTTGACGTGCAGGTAGATTGGTTCTAGGATTTGGCTATTATGAATTGTGCTGCTATAAACATGGATATGTGTGTGTCTTTTTAGTATGTTGACTTTATTCCTTTTGGGAACGTGCCCAGTAATTTTTGTTTTGTCTCAGATATTTTTATTCTTTTTCAGAAAAAATAATTTGTTGAATTTGTTAATGAATCATAACTTGTAATCTTTGAATTACAAAATTTATGTTTAAATTTTTGACAAGATTTCTCAGACAAAATCTCGCAATTTGCAGCTCAAAAAATATCACCATGATTAACACCATAAATTAAAGCCCATCCATCTCACAAGTAGGAAACTAGAATCTCAAAATCAATGTGTTTTTTTTCACAATTCATTTTGACTTAATTTAAAATTTATAGAAAAAATACAAAAATAGTGGATAGAAGCCTGCATATCCTTTTCTCAGATTCGTCAAATGTTAACAATTTGCCACATTTTCTTTCTTAATCTCTCTATTCATTTTATTCTAACCCTGTAATTCACACACATGCATGCACAAACACATATGCACATACATGCACAAGTCACACACATGCACAAACATGCATACACACACATTATGTACAGTGTTATACAGATATCATGCCCTTTTATGCCTAAGTATTTCAGCATATATTTTCTCAAAACAAATACATTTTCCAAAAATAATCACTTTACAGTTATCAGAATTATAAAATTTAATGCTGATATATCTATCATATAGTGTGTATTCAAATTTTGTTCATTTTCCCAATAATGTACTTTGAGGCGGCTTGGAAGTAGCACACGATCGTGAGATACACCTCAACGCCATGTCCCTCTAGTCTCCTTTCATCTGAACGCTTCCTCTGCCTTTCCTTGTCTTGGCAACAAGAGTCCGGAAGAGCGCAGGGCAGCAGTTAGTGCACTGTAGAGCCACTTTGCTTTATCTCAGCAGACAACGCCTGCTACACGCTACTCTAACTCTGCAGAGTCTGTTTCTCAGGACGCATGAACCTAGCGACCCACTGTCATGAATCTGTATGTGTAGCACCTGAATCCACATTCAAATACAAAGATTCAAGCAAACGTAGACACAGTGCCTGGCGGCGACCGATGTAACTTATGCAGTGCTTACTCTATTGCATGTCTGTTAATCATGTGATCCTCCCAGCACCCTGGGAGATCACTGCAACTACAGCCATCGCCACCGCACAAGACAGAAACTGAGTGGTTGGCCCGAAACCACACTGCTGCCCGGTGTCAAAACCCCAGGAGCCTGGCGCCGCATGCGCACCTGGATCTCTCTCCTCCAAGGGACCTCACCAACTCCTCTGCAAGCATTCGGCATGGTGTGTACTCTTCATAAGTTTGTGCGTGGTTATGATACCATGAAATATGTAGTTGGGCTCTGTCCCTATTTTTGACGTGTAGCTCCTACAGCCCTTGGAATCTCTAGTGCTAAGTGTCTTCTGTATGCTAATGAGATGACTGGTGGCTAGAGGCTCTAGATGCTTCGGGCATGGAAGTTAGTCACTGGGAAGGCCAGCACATGCGGAGAGGGTCGGGAGCACGGGTCCATCTGCAGCCTTCACCTCCGTGGAACGGGGTGTTGCCGAAGGTCGAGTTCATCACCAGTGGCCGATGATTTAGTCAAGCATCGCTGTATAATGACACCTCCATGAGAGCACACAGGTCTAGGAGGGGGAATCTCCTGGTGGCTGGGCACAAGGAGTACAGGGGGCAGCCCCCTTAGGGTGCGGGGCTTCGCGCCCCTCCCCCGGGCTTCCCTGCGCATCTCTCTCTTCTGGGTGCTCATTGGTGCCCTTTCTTTATCTCTTGTAATAAACCTGTAAGAGCAGATGAGTGGGTCTCTGAGTTCTATAAGCCATCTTAGCAAACTAATCAAATCTAAGGAGCAGGTGGTAGAAACCCTAAATTATAGCCAGTCTGTCAAAAGTAGATATCCCCCTAGTATTTTTTTTTTTTTTGTACTGAGTCATCCAGGCTGTTGTCCAGGCTGGTTCTGTATTCTTTATGCAGCTGAGGCTAGACTTGAACACATGCAATTCTGCTGCCTCAGCCTCCCGAGTGCTGAGATTACAGGTGTCTGCCATGCCTGACTTTACGGTGCTGGGGAATCAAACGTAGGGCCTTGCCGTTTGCTAAGCAAGCACTCTGAGCACGTTGCTAAGCTCCCAGCCCCAGCCCTACTATTTGTGATGGGCTTCTGAAGTAGGGACAGTCTCGTGGGACTCAGCACATAACCGTGGGGCTGATGCCATCTATCCCCATGCACAGCACATCAGAATTGAATGAAATGGCAGTGACTGAGCAGATTGTCCCAGAATCATATTCAACAAGTTAACTATTCCCTCAGCTGACTGAGGGGTGGATCACTGTGACAGGACCTCAAACTACATATACTTTCTACCTTCCTGGACGCTACTTGACTTGACTTCCTGTTTACTGTGCTCCGAGGAGCTGCTTCCACCTCCGCCTGTGCCATGTCCCTGCACTGATGCCAGCCACCCAGGAACAAACGGTGACCTAGCACTCATCTGTGTTGTTTTAACCCATTTGGGGAATGGGCTGTGGCTGCCTTTCGCCTCCACACTCACTGCCAGCCTCCTGTGGCCTTGCAGTCTGAGGCTGTGCTGACTCTGCTGTGGTCGCAGGCTCACGGGTTTGTGGCCGTCTCTCAACTCTTCACCTTTGCCTCATTCATGGCATCCTTAGTCCCAAGAGCCACTTAGTTTTCTAAACCCATTTGAAAACTTTTTCTACCAAAAAAGCAGCAACTTATCTTAAAACTTTCCTGCCATAATGGCTTCCCTCAGGGTCTATGTAACCAGTGTTTTCTATCTAATAATTAATATATGTGGACTTCTCTGCAAGGTGTTCTTTGGATGTCATATACTTTTGACTACATATTGATCCTTCCTTCTACTTCTATTATCTTTTGTCCCCCAAACTGCATAACATGGTACTCCATGTACAGCTTATACTAGCCAAATATTGGTTAATACAGGTAATAATTAAAGTGCAATACTGAGTCATGTCAGCTGAGTAAATATTTAACTTAATATGATTCTGGGGCATTTGCTCAGTCACTGCCATTTCCTGCTTCCTGGGACCTATGTTGTTCCTCTAAGTCTTCTTTTTCCTACTTAGTTCAAGTGTAGAGTCTGGGGCTGAGAACGTTAAAATAGGACATCATTCTGATGGGTTTTATAGAAAAACCCAAGCCAACCTTCGACAGAGTCAACTCAGAACCTTCCACCTCTAGTCATCAAAGTACCTGGGGATTTCTCCCACAGGAGCCAGTCAGTTCATTCGGTTCTGATGTGATGTGCCTGGGAAAGGCATCAGCCCCACGGTTATGTTCTGACTCTGAGGAGACTGTCCCTACTTCGGATGCCTATCACAAATAGCAGAGCTGGGGCTGGGAGCTTAGCTCAGTGCTCAAAGTGCTCGCTTAGCAAGTGGCAAGGCCCTGGGCCTTATGACAAAAGGTTGTCTCAGAGGAGGGAAGAATTTTTGGTTTGGGAAGAGCTGTTGCATTTTGTTTTTTGATAATGTTAAACCAACTAAGTAAGCCTGAAATGTTAGTACAGAGAGACCCAACTGCATCAAGTTCAGAGCACAGGCACCGAGGGCTGTGGATCAAGCGGTGTGCTCTGGTAAGCAAAGAACTCAGGTAGCAGTGGGCTCAGGTGAACAGTCGCCGAGGCGGTGCCAGTGGAACCTTAGAGTTCCAAGCCCAGCCTTGTGAACAGCAAAGAGATCATCAGACACTGGGAAGGTCAAGGGAGGAGTATTTTAGGGCACAGAGATGACACTACAGACTGAGAGTGTCTAACAAGAGCCATAGACGCAAATTCCCTGAGACCGTGTCCTAGTGTCTGACCGCGGCTCTGTGACTCTTCCCCCTCAAATCCAGCCCAGCGTCCTACACGCAGCTCGAAAGCCTGCGATTCTCCCCAGGGAAGGCAGGACTTAGGAGTTTTGCTAGTGTATTATGTAAGGAGAGAGGCTGAAAGGTGAGCTTAGTAGGAAATGCATCTGGGCCAGTGCCTCCGGGGCTTGTTCAGCAAAGGAAAGGAAGTGAAAGCCAAGCTCTCGCACCCTCTTAGAGAGAGGTGGACGAGTCACAGTGACTCAGTAGCACCCTGCTTCTTCGGCCTGTGCTCCTGTTGCCTCGGTCGTGTCCCACCCTTGTTAGAAAAATGCCTTCAAGGCAGGAGGATGTGTTCACTCCAGATATTTGTATTTATATTAGCACGTATCTATCTACAAGCAAAAGAGATTGCACAGTGGAAGCAGGAAGTGGCCTGCTGGATTGGAGGAGTTCGGACGCAGTCCACACTGAGCACTTCGCTGACTCATTGTGACCACTTGGAACTTCCTGAGCTAATGCTGACTAAGCTATTTAATATGGAAACAAGGCCAATGCCAGGTTCTCAGAAGCAAGTTACCTGGTTTATTCACACCGGGTCTACCTAGTCACAGGTCTCCATACACACACCCACACACACTCAAGGGAATGCTGAGAACGCATGACTATTGAAAAAAGACATAACTAGACACTGGAGTGAGGTCTGTAAAGGTTATTTTTAAATAAGAACATTAGAAACTGGCCACAAATTCCCTCTGCACTGATTCTCTTATGCGTACATACTCATATATGAAAAAAGATTTTTTGTGGTACTGGGTATTGTGGTTTGGATCCACAACGTCCCCCAAAAGTCTCATGTATTTGGATGTTACAGGTTTTCTATGGAACCACGTGCTGCTGGGAGATGAGGACCTTGTCTGGAGGGGTGGATTTCAGATGTGTGGTGGACAGGCATGCAGCATGCAGCCTTACAGGCATGTGGTGGGGGGCTTAAACCTGTAAGGGGTGGAACACTGACGTAGGACCCAGAGGGGTGGATCACTGGGACGGGACCTGGAAGTATATATATATATGCTACCTCCTACCTTCCTGGATGCTAACTGACTTGACTTGACTTCCTGTTTGCTATGCTCTGGGGAGCTGCTCCCACCTCTGCCTCTGCCATGTCCTTCCACTGATGCCAGGCACCCAGGAACAAACTGTGGCCTTCTGAAACTGTGAGCTAAAATAAACCTTTCCTCCCCTAATTTGTGGATGTCGGGTATTGAGTCACAGCAACAAAAAAGTGACTAAGACAACAGAGATTGAGCCTAGGGCCTTCCCATTGAGCTACATCCCCAACCCATTTATTATTATTATTTTTTTTTATTTTGAGACACAATTTTACTAAGTCAGTAAGTTGCTCAGTCTGGGCTCAAAACTGTGATCCTCGGCACTACTTCTAAAAAACCTGATTGAAGAAAAACAGTTGAAAATTGAACTAAGACTACAGTGAACAGGAAGCCCCCAAATTAATGCTATTTGTTTGTTTTTATTTGCTTTCTCATTATTCAAGGTGGAATAGGACTGAAGGACAAGCTTCCCTCTTACCCTCTGGAGGTTTTGCTGAATGAACTGACAGTAGACAGATTATCGGGGAAAAGATACAGAAATATATTCCTAGGCCCAGAAGAAAAAATCACAGAAGTGTGCTCCCACAGCTAAGGAAAGCCTGCAGGGAAGGTTCAGTATTCACCCCGAATACCTGCATGCCTTGGATAAACAGAGAGCTGAATCCACAGAAGTTAAAAGAAAAAGAAAGAAAGAAAAAGAGAAATACAAGGGAGAAAAAACAACACAGAGGAGACCCCTACTCAATAAAGAAAAAGGTTGAAGCAGTCAGTGGGTTTTCCATCTGAAATCCTTCTCAGCTGTCTGAGAACTTTTCCTTTTCTTTTCTTTTTTAAATTTTGGGCCTTAATCAACTTTACTTTCACTTTGCTGTTCGTTAGACTCTGTCCACTTTTTACAAAGTGGTACAAGAGAGTTTGGGACCCAGGGACCCATGAGGGTGACCTAGACCATTCGATTCAGGGACCACAATAGTTTCAAGGTGAGGATGAAGGTGATTGCAATCTTCTTGGCACATCTCTTAATGCCAACAAGAAAATACCAGTGTCCTTCTCTACACCTGCAGGGACAAAGGAGGATGGAGATTCCTGAGGGACCCTGAAGTAAGGCCATTTCATCAACTCAGCATGTCAAAAATCCCACTATTCAGAGTGTCATTTAATGAGTGCCAACTTCATATAGTTTCCCCAACTTCATATAGTTTATAAAAATGGTGAAAAGTACACAAGTGTAACTACAGTTGAGGAATTTTTTCTTCTTCTTCTTCTTCTTTTTTTCAAATTTTGACTTTGAAGTGTTTTGTCATACCAAGGACTGAACCCCCAAGGGCTCACACATGGTAGGTACCACGTGGTCTCTACCACTGCTCCACATAACCAGCCTTTTTGATTTTCTAATTTTAGTCAGGGTCTCATCAAGTGGCCAAGGCTGACACTGAACTTGAGATTCCTTTGCTTCAGCCTCCTGAGTAGCTTAGATTACAGGTGTGCACCACTGTGCCTGCCTGAGTTATATAAGACTTTTGCTATGGTTCATATCTGGAGTGTCTCCCAAAAGCCTAATGTATTTGGATGCAGTTGAGACAATGGTAAAATCTTGTACCATTGGGAGGTTGGGCTTGGCTGGAAGGGGCAGATACTTGGAGTTTGTTCTGGAGGGACTGTGCCAATTGGTTGAGATTGGTGAGGATGCCCAGGTCAGAGTTTTCAGTTGTATGTTGTTGACTTATGGGACAGAAACTGAGGGAGAGGTGCCTACTCTGGGGAGGGGAGGGGCGACCCCTCTGGCAGCTTGAGCTGAGTAAAGGAAGGAAGAAGAAGCACTGTTGCAGCATCTGCCTGGGAGAGCTCCGGTCTTGCCTGAGTCTCCAGGTTTCAACTCGCTCCTCCCTTCACTTTGCTCCCGCTCCACTTGGTTTTTGTTGGCAACGCCATGAGCAGCTCTGCAACCTCTGCCATGTGCTTATACTGTTCCCGGCTGCCGTGAACTGACTGGATGAAACTTTCCAAAATTACGAGCGAAATAAATCTTTCCTCCCTTGAATTGTAGATGTTGGGTATTTTGTCCTAGCGATGAATAAGTAACTATGACAACTTCATAAGGATGAAATAAAATAATGTATAGTAAGTATTTACCACATAGTAACATTCAATTAAATACAAGATATTAACTCTTATAATATCCAAAAGCATTTACTGAATATTTATAAAAATGAATGGGAATGAATTGGATTTTATTCATAAAAATAAATTGGAATGAACTGAATCATATTAATATCTAGAAAAAATTCCAACCACGTGGTTATGATAAGGCTTCTCTCTAACTCCAAACATGTAAAACTGAAAAGCAAAATATCAACAATGATTTCAATGTATGTCCAAGCTCCAAATCAAGAAAGCCACATCTCCATGCACTCAGACAGCAGAGGCCTTTCACAAGTAGGAACTGAAACTGCAGACTTCATGGAGGCAACTGGCCATGATAAACTTTTTAGAGTCTGGCCCCAAGGAGACTGGATCTGAAGCACACAGCAAGGACCATAGCAAGGAACTGGAATGGTTTGTCTTAGCAGAATCTCTGTCCTCCCACCAGCCTCTGACTATGGCATGAAAGCAACGGCTTGTCCCAGGCCAGGAGTAGAAAGAGCCTCAGGAAGGTGGAGTCCCAGCCAGAACCACTGCACGGGTAGGATCCCTGGTTCTGCCCATCTCTCTCTTCATGGTATGAGAGCCTCAGGTCATGGAACAAAAGTAAAACTCTGTACACAAGCAGTGAACACTATGGAACCCCAGAAAAGACAACACAAAACCAACTCATAAAGATTCTTCTACCAGCCTGAGATGAAATAAGACAGACAGAGGCTACAGTTACCACCAAAGACAGGCTCACAGGAAGCCAAAGGCCCAGGAAAAACATGGGAATCACACTCAATGAAAACAGTGCAACCTGAAAAAAACAAGAAAATAAATGCTTCAGATTTTAAAAAGATGGAGAATGAAAGAGAGAATTTATAACACAATGAGAATATTTTGAGGAAACAAGCAGATGTGCCCTGAGGAAAGCCCAGGAATGATTTCATGTGAATACTTATTTTATATGTTGCAGAAATGGTAATGTAAGATTAAAGAGTGCTGCCCCGGGTCCTACTTGCAATATGACAGAATAAGCAACTCCTTCTTCTACATTTAAAAATTTCTGGATTTTCAGACATTTTGAAGCCTAATGGTTGGAGTAGGAGATTGTAGAAACAAGCTTACAAAGATGACTTTAATGTAACTAGAGCTTGGCAGAAAGTAAGGGTAAGCACATAAGTGACTTGAAATTAATATAGACAGAAATGAAAAAAATCCTGAAAAATGTGAGGATCTGGAAAAAAATCAGAACCTGATTGCTTAACTTGCTGGTTGCTTAAATTTGAGTAATTTAAACCACTCATAAATTAGTCACTTGGAATGAAGGCATTGAGAATTCCTTAAACATTACATTTATATGTTTAAATGCTGACCTTGTCCCAGGGCAACCTACAGTGATTTTAGTATTTGCTCCCCTGGATTGCTGCCAGATATCACCAAGGTAAAAGGTAAAGTACAGCACTCTGGAGGCTGAGGCAAGAGGATTACTGTGAGTTCAAGGACAGCCTGAGCTCCATAATGGGTTCAGGACCAGCCTGGGCTACAGAGTGAGACACTGTCTCAAAAAAAAAAAAAAAAAAAAAAAGGCAACGCAGCTGCTGAAGGAAGTCTTTGTCTTCTTTGTTACTCTGAGGTGATTCTTGACCTGAAAATATTTAAGCAAATACTTCTCAGCCCTCCTGTGCCAGTAGTATCTGATAGTTCCTAAGAATACTTGTGTGTGCTTAGCAGGCTTCTGCTAAAATATTCAGTCACATGATAATTATTAGAAAAAAAAGCCTATGGGTTGTTTTATCCAATATTCATTTTACTTTGTACAGACACTATCCTATATAAGCATTTCCCTCCAAAATTATTCTTTTTATTGGTATGTATTTGTGGTACACAAAAATTATGTTCAGCTTGAGGATTCAGTCCATATACATACCACATTTTGATGACTATTACTTCCCTTTCCCACACTCTTAACCTCTCACACATTGCCTTTTCATTCTCTAACAAATATTCATATTTTATTCTATCTCTTTTTTTTTACTTTTGTATAGTGTTTAATTTTCTCATATCAGAGAAGCCATGGGATATTTAACATCTGTGTCTGATTCATTTTGCTAAGCATGATGAATAAACTCAAGGGTACATCATTTTTCTACAAATGACTTGAATTTATCCACATCCAATATTTTGTAATATATAAATAAGGTTCAAAATTACAACAAACTAACCTTACTTTAGCTTTTTACACAGCTTCTATATCAAATCCGAGTACCAGGAAAGTAATTGAGTCAGGAAACAACTGTGCAACTGCTTCTCAAATTTTAGTGGGTACATGAATCCTGAGGTAGGGTTGGGGCTGGGAACTTCTGTACACAAGGACATGCTAATTCAGACCTGGTGTTGGCTTGGGATCCTGCATGTCCCCAGACTCCTGACAGGTGCAGTTTCTGACTAGTAGACTACACTTTCAATAGCAAGACCCTAAGACTTCTTCTAACCCTAAGTTTTAATAGCTGACGTAGACTATGAAATAGAATAATTATAGCTAGAGTTGTCAGTCAGCAAGGGGTGGACTTGCAGAACATATCATAACTCAAGGTTCAGCCATGTGCTTTAGGCATCTAGTCAGCTGGCCAAGAGGATAATGAAGAACGTGATTGAGCTGTGGTCGAAAACATCCAAACACTGGAAGCCTTTGTGCTGACACGTACTCTGAATATGGTTGTCCTTGAGCCAAAATTTTACTAAAAGGTAATTAAGACCAACCTTGAGGAAACATGTATTTTCAGGAGACTGTTAAACTCTCGGCCTCAAGTGAACTTGGGTAGTTCTAGAGGACCCAGTTTAGATCTTGGTCTATTACTTGCAAGCAACATTTAAACCCCACTGACAAACAAGATGTTAGCGAGCTAGTAGTCCATGAATGAAACAGAGCAGGGTGGAGAGTTACACATAACCAAGGACAAAAGGAATTAAGAGAAGAATTTCTACAAGGCCTATAATCCTACACAGAATCTTCTAGAGTCTTTTATTCCAATTAGTGCTTCTTACATAGCAAAAGTTGTTTTCCCCAAACAGAATTTTTTTTAATGCTTCCCAGTTCTAAAAACATCTCCAGTTCATTGTACCCACAGAAAAACAGAAACACTGGCTCCATTTAGTGTAGAATCCTAAGAGTTTGTGTGATGGCACACAGTTGTGTAATCACACTCACAAGCAATACAATGAGCAGTCCCAGCACCCTAAAAATTCTCCCAGCTGTACAAAGCCAATCTTTCTGTACCATTCAGAGCCTGAAAACCGAAGATTTATCTGTTCCTATAGGTTTTTAAATTTTAAATGTACAAATGAAATCATACATTTTGTACCCTGCTGAGTCTTTTTATTTTTATACAATGCTTCTAAGTCTCATCAGCGCTGCAGGTTGATTCCTGTTCATTATTGAAAAACATTCTGCTGCAGGCCATGCTGAGCCATCCAGGCTGGAGACAAAGGAAAGTGCATCCATAGCACGCATGTTCTTACGCACTTGTGAGCAAAACATGAAAGTAACAAAAAATTGCAATGGAGTATATTAAGAGTGTTGTTAATGTAAAGGTTTTACTTGTACCAAAACATAATTTATTATAATTGTTACTGCCCTGGCTTTAGTAAAAGCAAACTCACTCTTAGTGGTCTCAAATTCACTTGTCTCATTTTAACTCTTGCATACCAATGTGATTACCATTGTTGAAAACATAAGACTCAGGATACAGCTCAGCATGTGAGGCCCTGGCATTGGTCCCCAGTACCACAGAAAATAAAAAAAAAAAACTATCAAGGTTATATCCAAATTTCAATAACATTACATTAGGAAAAATATGTGAATCAGTTCCAAAAAATCTAAACATGATACTGATGTTACATTATAATATTATAAATTACTTATAGTACATACCATTCAGGTGACATTTCTACAGGACTTACATTGTCAGAATACTTAAAAGCCAAGGCAGTGACTGTTTTTTTTGTAAAGCAAATGCAGTCACAAAAAACCTAACATTTTTCTGTTTAAAAATTGAAGCTCTGAAACTGCCTCATCTAATTTTTCACATTTCTACTTCAAATGTGAAATTCCAACTCTATTATCTCGATATTTTTGTTTGATATGCACTTTTCTCAAGATAATTTATACTTTCATGAAGTTATCTGTAGATTTCTAATTTCCTTTTTTTTTTTTTTTTTTTTTTTTTTTTTTTTTTTTTTTTTTTTTTTTTTTTTTTTTTTTTTTTGAGACAGGATCTCATTCAGTAGTCCTGGCTGGTCTTGAACTCACAGGCACACATCACCACGCCAAGCTTATGTGGTCCTGGGGAATCAAACTCAGGGCCCTCTGCTTGCCAGGCAAGCAGATTGCTAATTTTTTAATTCTTGTTTTCCACTTATTTACAAATTCTGGAAGAATTTCATATCTCACATTAAGATTTGACATTTACATTTAGTAGTTTTTCTCATTTGTTACATACAAAGGGATAGGTCTTCTATTAAGCATGCAACTTTACATGTAGTCATGTTTTTAATATATGGCCTTACTAATTTTCTTCACTTGGTTATAAACATTATCCCATGCAGATAGGTTTTATAAAAATGTGCAATATGTTAAGCAAAGATATTTTCAATTATAGCATAATACAGCTTGTGATTTTATTTATATTTTTAATATTTGATAAATGTTTTTAATTTGTATATGTCTTGTTTGACCTTGATGCCCATTATGTGTCCATAATGTAATTCTTAGAATAGACATCACAACATTTCATGTTTATAGAATTTATTTTTTTAAAAACCCTATGTATAATGCTTAAAATGGTTATCTTATTTCAACTCACAAAAGCAACATTTTTCCCTTATGAAGATCAGAGTCTTGGGCTGGAGGCACAGCTCAGAAATTAAGAGCATTTGCCTGGCAAGTTCAGGGGTCCTGAGTTCAATTTCCCAGCACCACATATGATTTAACTATAGAAAACAAATGAATAAATAGAAAATAAAGGCTTGCACCACTAAGCTTAAAATAAAATATTAAAAAAGCAAACACTAGAGTCTTGCACAACTTTGGTATAATCATTGGTGGGGGAAAATAATGACTGTAAATCTCTACATAAAGGCCCTACACACTCCATTAGCACAGCCCTGGCTAGATGTACTGTTATGCCAACACCATAATAATTTCCCAATTGAGATCATACCTTGCTTTTTCTTTCATTTCAATAAGATAGTATAACCTCCTTCTATTGATATGATATAATTTTAATGTGATCATACTTTATAATCTATTTATTCATAATGGGTCACATTTGGCGAACAAACAAAATCAAAGGACATTATTTCTCTCATTTCAGTAGCATTACAGATTTCCTCTGATTTCCTAGTGCTGGGAAATTTCTTCCAAATTTTATTAGACAACAAAGCCATGAATCCCTTCTTATGAACAACTCTGTTGATATTTATTACCTATGAGTCCAACTAAGTTTAGAAATATTGCAGCATCTACAATTTTAACAATTTTTTCATTCCATAAGTACATTATTTTTATACCAAAAAAATCTAAAAACACAAAATATTACACGATTTTTGTTAATCTCATTGTGCTGATTTGCTAAACCATCACCTGTTAAACTGTCAGCTTGTGTGACTTTTTAAAAATACTTTCATTTTGGAAATGTGTCAGGATGAAACATGTAGTTTTATGGCAAAAGAATTGCTCAAATTCTCCTGTTGCTGAGCCTTTTTTGAATTGCAAATATCCGATTCTATGGTATTACTGCTAAAAATACATACATAGGAAACAAAGAGAAAGATTCATTAGAGCGAGCTGGTTTCAACAAATCTACTTGCTTTTAATACATTTTTTAAAAAGTCTTTTGAAATTGTCATTCATATCAAATAGATTATTCATGATCTGAGTTTCACTTGGATCTGTATTTTAAGTAGTACTTTACTTATCTAAACTTGGCCAAAATGCAGCATTAAAACTTATAACAAACAGCATTTTCTTGCTCCTACTCTTGTTTTTGAAATATAATCTTTCCATTTCTCAATTTTTTCTTCATAATTCTAAAGGATTCTTCAGCTAACTCTGAAATTGTCATATTTTAAACAATGCTACAGACTCAATCATTTTCAGTTGTTGAAATACGTTTTCTAGTTAAACACCCTATGTAATTTTGATCCACTTCTGTGTGTCTTGTTTATTCTTTTCATGAACATTGCATCACTTGGCTTTTTGGTGCCACGTTTATGAAAAAGATATGTTTTTGTATACATTGACTTTAATCAATACAATTAATTCAAATACACATAAAGTAAATTTGAGTTAACTTATATGAATTAGCTTAGAATGTCAGAAATCAAATAAGTTTACATAATAGTTTGTATCATAAAAATAAAAACTCCCCTGTGATGATTTAAGCTTGTTAAGCTGATTGAATTGGGAAACCTCCGGAGAGATGACTACATTATGGGTTTGGAACCTGTAGCTCTAACACCCTGGGAGGCTGAGGCTGGAGGATCACAAGTTGAAATCCAGATTGGACAATGCAGCAACTAAGCAAAGAAACTGTCACGAAAGAAAGAAAGAAAGAAAGAAAGAAAGAAAGAAAGAAAGAAAGAAAGAAAGAAAGAAAGCAAGCCAGCCTGGGGATGTAGCTCAAGGTGAAGGCCATGGATTTAAACCCCATCAATGCAACAAACAAAACACCTTCCCCACTTAAGTTGTGTACACCAGATATTTGATCCCAGAGACAAAAAAAACTGATCAATGCACTTGTATACTACTACTGTTCAGAGAGGTGACCGCTGTAGTTGCCAGGGAAAACAGTATGACAGTTTCTTAATCCAAAACAGAGCTACTACGTGATCCAGAAATCCCGCCTCTGGGTTTGCATCTACAAGACTGAAAGCAGTATCTTGAGGAGAGACTTGTATACCCCTGCTTGCTGCCCCCTTATTCACAGCCATCACAAGACAGAGACAATTCAAGTGTCTACTGATAAATAGAGGAACAAAAGTGTGACGAAATAGTATTTTTCCATAAAAAATTCTGACACATAACCACATGAACTCTGAGGACATTATGTTAAATAAAATAAGCCCCTCGGGACAAAGTGGATGTGATTCTCCTTATATGACCCTTGGAAAAATTGTGTCAACTTGTTGCAACTGGGGAATGTCCAGGGAACAGCCTTCAGGTGTATGTTGGGGCCAGGAAGTCCAGGGAGACGCCTAACCCGCAGCCCGAACTGAGAAAAGGTTTCATTCTTCCATTGTTTCATGAAAATAACGTTACTGCATTTTAGTGACACACTGGCTTGAAAGGTTTAAGTAAAACTGAGACCCAGTAATTTTTAACCAAAATTATATCATATGCTTTTGTTAATTGTTTCAATAAGCACTTAGACAGTACTTAGATATGAACCTGTCTAAATCCCCCCAAAAATATGCTAGAATTAGGTAACACATCTAGAATGTTTTAACAATTCCAGTTAATTACATTTACATTAGTAACTCCGATATTTTAATTTTCAGGCATTTCACAACCCTAGCAAACAAGGAGATCTCTTTTTAAACAAGACAGAAGATACACTATCAGATTGTATACTTTCGTTTAAAACTTAAAAATCAAAGCTCTCGATCAAAACTGTCTCACAGACTTGAAGCATGTGCTTCAACTTTAATCCCAACTCTTCACCCACTGAATTGTGAGTCTGTGGAAAAAAACTCTGTTATATGCAAAGTGCTCTTCCGCTGGTAATTCCTTCTAGTGTCAACTGATGCAAGCGCTTGTCCTCCAGTGCTCCCTCTGAACCCACATGATAATGGCAAGCTCTTCCAACTCTGCAGGAACATCTCGTTGAGCCTCTGTCAGTGCTTTTACCAGAGGCTGTGATAAATGACTATCTGGTTCAGGATCAAGAAAAGAGAACTAACATCTTTTAAATCATGCAAACATGACTTCTGGTCAAGATGGCAGCTGAGTAACAGTGCTGCACAATGTCTCCTCATCAACTCACTTAAAGTGTGAAGAACTTAGTTAGAAAAAGTGTGTTCAGTGTAGCTAGGTAAGAGAAGAGCACCACAACAACTGAAAGAAGGCCAGGGGAAGCTCAGAAATTCTGAAGGATCATTAAAAGCAGAGGAAAAAAATTTCCAGCAGCCCAAGAAGCCGCCACAGCCAGCTGCAAACGGCTGCAGCCACAGGCAGCTGTGGACAGAGGAAAGCTCACGTGGGCCCAGAACATCTGAAGGAGCTGTGAGAGGACGGAGCACCCCAACAATGGACAGGAGGCTGCGGGAGGGTCAGAAAATTGAAGTCACATTTGAAGAGGAGGAAAAAAGCAGCCGACTCGGTGTGGCCCCAAGCTGCTGGCATTCATAGACCACAGATGGAGGAAGGTCCGGAGCTAGAACCTCAGCCTGAGGACAGCGCTGATGTGGAGAAGTGGGAATTGTCAGCAGCTAGAGGCCCCAGCCTCTGAAACAACAACCTGTGGGCAGTGTGTACTACAAACGCAGTGTGCACTCCCCCTAGAAAAGGCCCCGGGATTCCAGATCAGAAACAGGGCTCGGCAGCCTCCACAGGCAATGACATAAGCAGGAGCCATTTTAAAAAGAAGGGGGAAAAAAGCCCAAGACTGAACCCTTTAGAGTAAAAGAAAGCTCAGAAGAGCACACCAGGGTTTTGGGGTCACACTTAAACAGTGCCTAGGAAGAAACTGGCACAAGTGGCAGAGAGAGGAGAAAAGAGGGGAAAAGGCTGCTGATCCACTGAATGGCTAAGGGCGCCTCTGCTCCAAGGGTGGAGAGTCCTGCTCTAGGGGAGGGAATCCAGGACAGATGGAGAGCTTTGCTGAGTGGACTGGGGGGAACAAGACACCTCAAAAAGGGGGATCATCGCCCTGTTCCTCCAGCATGCACCAGAGGCTTCCGGTTCACTGCTGCCCTGCATGCCAGAGGCATCTAGAACCAGGAAGTCCATTGCCTGTCCATCCTGTGAGCCAGAGGCTTCCAGGGAATTACATCACCCTGTCAATCCTGAGCCCCAGAGGCTTCCAGAGACATCTAGGACCAGGAAATCCATTTCCCTGTCTGTCCCTTGGGCCAGAAGATTCCAGAGGCATCTAGGACTGGGCCTTCACCAAACCCTTCTTTCCTGTGCACCAGAGACAGCCA
>PVKB01007978.1:0-23672 GCA_004027205.1 Ctenodactylus gundi | reverse complement strand
GGTCCAACATGGGCAGGTCAGCCCCACTGCCACCTGGTCTCACTGCATCTGAGCCAACCCCCACTCCTCCTTACACCACGCTGTTAGAAGCCATTCTTCAAAAGCTCTGGTCTCAGCCGCAGTTTGCTAAGAAGGCCCATCTTCAAAAGAACATGCCCGTCAAAGGTCACATGAAAAAGAGGCGCCTTTTTAAGAAAAGGAAGGGCTGCCACAGACGTCTGTGAGTTCTTCTCCTTTACACTGGGGACCATCTGGTGAAGCCAGCAGGTAAAGAAACCAAGGGACACCAGAAAACAAAAGGATCCAGGCAACTGTAAGGTGTGGTGACGCGGGCCCGCTCCCAGCGCTCTGAAAGGCTGAGGCAGGAGGATTGCCAGTTTGAGCCCAGCTGGGGCAACTTAGCAACTCTGAGAGGCCCTCTCTCAAAATAAAAGGGAGGCCTGGGAGAGATTAGACCAACAGTGCCAAGGCACTGGGGCAAAGCCCCAGCACCACAGACAGCGAGAAGCCAGCAAGTCTGCAGAGAGCCGGCAGCAGGGGTCAGCCCCTAGGCAGCCCCTCCAGCCAGGTTCCGAGGACTGCCAGGTGGATGCGCTCAGTGGGCTGACACTCCCTCTGCCGCCTTCTACCCGCTACTGATTTTGTAACACCTTTGGTCCAGACGGAGTTGGAAGGCTCCGACCAGCCTGTCCCACCCCCGCTGGCTGGGAATAAACTGCGTGGGACACAGGTGGGGTCGACTTGTTGTTTATGCCATCCAGAAGTGACTGGGCCGACCTAGAATGTCCTTACCAATGGCCCAACACTTATTACCACCCCTGAGGGCCAGGCACCCTGAGCCACCTTCCGATGAGACGGCGCCACCCTCAGGAGGCTGTAGGACAGTAGGGAGACCCCGTTCCCACAGTCTGTGTGGTCCTGGACACACTTGGGCAAAGTGGTTCTGTTCTCTGCTTTAACTGCGGGGCCCTGCACCCAAACAGGGTTGGCATCTGGCTCTGAGATGCAGGCCTGTAAGTTAACAGCCAGGATCGGACCTGGTAGGCAACCAGGGAACCACCTGGGAACCACCCACAAGGGGGCAGTGGCACCTGGCGGGAATCATCAGAAGCGCATGTCCAGGGCGGGAAGGGTGCTTCCTGGAGCAGGTGATGCCCGTCCCAGGATCACTGCTGTCACTGAAGGGGACTCATGGGTGGCCTGGGGGCAGGGCACTCCAGCTGCTGAGAATGGCCTGAGCACGGGCTCGGCGAGCTTGGGAAACGCAAGGGCTCCTCATCCACACATTGCCTGCAGTGACGGGACAGGGTGTGGTGAGGGGTGTGGGGCTGCACCCTACAGGGGAGCGTGCCTGGGCTTGTCCACTGGCTCACTCTCCTGTGGTCCCAGGACACCTGCAAGTCACTTAATACACCTCGTTATCCTTGCAAACTTCCTGTCTGCTCCGTAAGTGGTAGACTAGCATCCCCCGGCTCAAATCAAACTTCCCCAGGACGGTAAATCCGCTCGGGCCGCATCAGCCGCGGGCCTGGGCGGGAGGCCGCATCTCCGGTGAGCTAGGAATGAGCAGGTGTAGGGGACAGGCACTGCAGAAAGTGCCAGCGACAAGAGGACGCTCTTCACACCCTGCGAGGGACTGTGTTGGGTGACTAGAAGGGGCTGGCGCCCAGTGACAGAGGCAGGGTTCCACCCCAGCACAGGACAGCGTGTGAACGCTCCCGCACGTGGAAAACATTTCGGGATGGCAGTAACTCCCGGGAGGGAACATGAGGGTGGGGGCTCACTACTTCTTACGCATCCTTTTATTCTTTTGTTCTTTTGAGGTAGGTCTTGCCAGCTAGGCCAGGCTGGCCTTGAACTCATGGCAAACCTCTGGCCTCAGCCTCCTGAGTGCCGGGATTACAGGTGTGTGCTACCACACCCAGTGCCGGAGAATCAGAATCGAGCCCAGGGCCTTACACTTGCTAGGCAAACGCTCTAACCACCGAGCTATGCTCCCAGGCCCCTTTGAGTCTCTAACTGCTGAGCCATGTGACAATATTATTGTTTCCTTTACAAAAAGAAACAGAATTAAGCCTTTCTAGATGACCAAGAGACCTTAAGGCTACACTAAAGCCACATTAGGACCCCGAGGGACACCTCTGCCCTGACCAGGTCAGAGGGCTGGGGAAGGACCCAACGGTTAGCAACACTCTCCTGGGCTCCATCGGATATGCTCTGTGCCACGCCGGGGATCACTTCATGCCCTGCTCTGGCCTGGTATCACAATCTCAGGAAGCCTGCTGGGTGAGTGACAGAAATCTGAGAACATACCTGTGTGACAAAGAGTCACAGAGTCAAGCCCAAGTCAGTGACCCTGGGACCCGTAGAGGGAAGAGAGTCACCCTGAGTGACAAGGATAAGGCTGCTGCCCTCAGGGCGGTACATTCGGAGTCACACCACTACCCTGTGGCCCTCCAGCGCCCCTGAGGTGGGCCCCGTTGCCTAGTTCAAGGGGACCAAGACACAGAGAGACAAAGTGACTGGCCCGAGAGCCATACAGCCCCAGAGCTACGTCCTAGTAGGAAATCTGCTCCTGCCAAGCCGAAGCCCGCTGGCACTGTGGCTGGTCAGACAGCCAGACCCAGGGCCTGGAAGAGCTTCACCTGCCGCCCAGGCCGCCCCTCGGCTCGCAGAGCCAACACACAACCAGCGCCCTCTGAGCCACGCAACCCACAAGCAGTGTTGGTCTCTCTGGCAATTTCCATAAATGACTGTAATTTATGAGTTAATAGCACAGATATCAAGGTTTTGAACCCCTGGGGTGCCAGGAACACAATTATAATTACAAGCACACAACAATTTGCTCCCCATGTCAGCTCCGTTTGCAGTAATTACTACCCTGGCTAAGGGTGACGGTGCAGTTAATACGGGGAGCCTGTGGACAGACGCAGAGCCAGGGGAAGGAAGAGCCCGGGGCTGTGCCGGCTCCCCTCGGCGCATGGACCTGTGGGCCTCGCCAGGGCCAGCCTGGCCCACGAGGACTCTACCCGAGAGGCCGGACGTGACATCTGACACCATTTTTTATCCCCGAGGTTTGCCCCTGCTCTCAGGAGAGGCAGAGTCTTGCCTGCTTCTCTCTTCCCTCCTTCCCTGGGCATTCTGGGCCCGCAGCTGCCCTTCAGTTAAGGCCTCTCGCTTTGGGAGCCAGCTCAGTGCACGCCACCTGCAGTCACGGGCTCGAGTGGCTCTTGTTCACGCTGTTTTCTTTCTTTCCCCCCAGTAACCTGGGCCTCCACACTGTTACATCCCCAGGCCTTTGTAGGTTTTTTTCTTTCTTTCGTCTTTTTAAGACAGGACCTCACTGCCACCAAGTTGCCCCAGCTGGCTTGAACTGGTGATCCTTCTGCCTCAGCCTCCCGAGTGTAGGATTACAAGGCTGCACCACTGGGTTTACACACTTTACTGAGGATCTCAAAACTGTTAGGGGCCCTTATATATGCGGGTATGTACTACATCAAAGAATTCAAACAGAGATACCTTCCAGCACACCCAAGCTCCATCCTGTGGCCAGCACATAGCAAGGTTTCGGAGCCTCCACTGCGCACCTGCCCGCAAGGAGCAGGCCCGTGGGCGCAGGTGTCTCGCCCTGCTCTGGGAAGGCAGGTGGAAACAACGGTGAAGTGGCTTGCTGCCCTCTGCGCTGACAGCGCCCACCCTGTGCCGGTGCTGAAGGAAACTGAGGCCTGCTCCAGATGTGCCCTGCTCGCAACAGGCTGTGCTGGGTGGTGCCCGCTCTGAGGCTGCAGGAGGGCCCGCTGCTAGCCCTGTGTGGATGCACCCACGAGAATGGGGAGGCGCGCTCTCCGGGGGCTTCGTGTGCCTGTGCGACCCACCCTTCCGAGTCTGCGGGGCCCCTATGTGAACCCCGCAGGTGGTCCGTCCAGCGCCCAAGCCCTTCCCCACAGCTGTCCCCAGGCTGGGCTTGGTGGTAAATTTAGAGTGGCTTAAAAAAAATAAAAAGCAACCAAACCAGCTCAGGGCACAGCTAGTAGAGCAGGCCTTAGAGGGGACAAAAGACAGGGAGCTGACAACGGCATTTCAGGGCCAGGACCACGGGGATGGGGTGCGGGTAAGGGGCAAGGCCAGCTGGAGTGCAGCCCAATCCCTTGCCCCCAGGGTCTCTGCCATACCACCCACGATGCGTTGGCGCCACCTGCCGCCCAGCTGGGTAACTGCATCTCGGTCAGCCCAGCCTGGAAGCCGAGGATGGGGTGCCCTGGCACTGGCGCAGCTGGGCTGGCCTCAGAGGCCGGTAAGCACAGGAGGACGTCAGGAGATCCCGTGTCCTTTGCCCCCGACTGAGAACTGGCAAAATGCGCCCTTGTCTGGGGGAGAGCCCCTCCTCAATCTCTGGGGATGTCAGGGATACAACAGCCCTCCACCAAGTGCCCTGCTGCAGGGCACAACCTTAACATCTGGAGCCCCGTCCTACTCAATGTCCCTCTTGGTCCCTGCCACTCCCACAGGATAACACTGTTCCCACCCTTTCTCTGAGGGGGTCTGGTAGTCCCTGAGTCAAACAGGCCAAACCTGTGGCCACACCATTGCTACCACCGTCCTTCCTCAGATCCTGGGGGAGATAAGGCTCCACCCTCAAGCCCTCTGGGAGACTGGGTCTCATACAGAGATAAGACCTTTGCAGGCCCAAGGTCCCCAGGCCCAGAGAGTAAATGTTATCCAGACTGACCAGCTGCCTCTGGTGTTTCACTGGAGTGCTACAGCAAGCTGTTTCTGCTGGTGTTTCTGCAGCACTGGAGATCAAACCCCGGCTGAGCTGCCAGGGGCCAGCCCTCTTCCCAGCAGGATCCTGCTACGTCTCGCCCAGGTGGGCCTTGTAGTTCTGATCCTCCTGCCTCGGCCTCCCAAGTAGCTGGAATTGTAAGCATGTGTCACCACACCCAGCTTAGAATTTTAAGGCAAATAAACTCCATCCCCACAGATGTTCAGGTTGTGCAATGAACAAGAGGCCACTTGGTTCAGGTGGGCTGGGTGAGGTGTGGCTTGCTTGGGTCCTTAGGGGGACAGACCCTCAGCTTCTGTACTGACAATGCCACTGGCCCTGGATGCCTGCACTGAGGCAGGAGCCCCAAACGGGCCAGGCTGACTGAAGGTCACATGGTGGCCAGCTGGCAGCCAGGCTGGGCCTGAGCCAGGTCTCCGAGCTCCGCCCCCTCTCCAGACCAGATCTGGGGGAACTGGAGGTGGGGCGCTAGGCCCGACTGGGGCCTTCGCTGGGCACAGAGGGACCGTTCTTTCTGTTCAACAGTCCCCCTGTTTTCCTGTGTCAGGCTGCAGCCTTCCTCCGGTCCTGCTGACGAGGACAGTCTGGTGCCAGCATCCACAAATATGTGTGCCTTCTGGAGGGAGGCGGCCATCCGATCGCCAGCCCGGAGTGGCTGGGCTCACAGGACCGGAGGGAAGCCACAGCAGGGCAGAGCCGGCTGCTGGGGGTCTTTAAAATAGGTCTGGGTGGGGGGAGATGGTTCCATACGTGCAGCCTGAGTGTTCCTGGTCACACACCACCCCTCGACACCGCTGTTCGCGTCTGCTCTGGGAGGGGGGGTCATGGGAGGGCCGTGAGGTCTCCACTAGGCATTATGGTGGGCGAGGCCCTGCGGGCTGAGCCCTGGTTATTCCCATGGGATGGCTTAAGCGCACAGGAAGGGCCGGAAAGGCTGTACCACAGGCTGCGCTGGGATCCCAAGGTGCTGGCTCCTGCTCCTTGGCCTGGCCCTCTCCCAGGAACAGCAGCCCTGCTCCAGAGGCCGTGTGCCGGGTCACACCACCCAGTAGGTCCCCTGGGAACCGGGAGCAAAGCCTGGCGCTTCTGGGGTTCTGGGGGTGGGCCATGGAGGGGAAGATCCCGGCCAGACCTTGGGCCAGCCTCAGCCCCTTGTGAGGCCTCAGTTTTGGCACGTGTGAAATGGGCGAGCGCTGCCCACTTGGCCAGGCACGAGTGCCGCGGATCTGTGGAGAGCCATCTGGCCCTGCTGTCACTGGGGGTGCTGACCAGGCCAGGCCCTGGACCCACAGGGGAAAGCCGCCGGGCCCAGAGGGGGTTGATGGGGGCTGGTGGCAGCCACTCTTCCCTGACTGAGGTGGACGCAGAGTCCCTGGGGAGCTGGGCCTCTTGCACGCTGTGACCCTCAGGGGCCCCCTCAGCCCAGATAGAAAGCGCTCGGGAGGGGACACTTAATTCCTAGCTTGAGGGCCGTTCCCTTACCTGGGTCTGGCGCGCTGGCAGGGGCCTCCTGCTGCAGACAGTGGCTGCCAGCTGGGCCTCCCTCGCTGCCCTCCCCCGGCCTGGGCAGCGGCCAGTGCGGGTCAGGAGCCCTAAGCCCCTGCCTAATCCACCGGAGCCGAGTCAGCACGGCCAGGCACGTGACACGGCGGCCGGCAGCCCCACAGACCTGTTCAGCAGGAGTGGCAGCTGGTGTGGTGGGGGTAGGAGGGCGGGGCAGTTGCTGCTGGCTCACTCCCGCAGGGTCCAGCCCAGAGCCTGGTGCTGGGGTCCTGGACACCAGGAGAAGGGGGCACATTCCAGGGTGGGCAGGCAGTGAAGAATGGGGGACAACAAGCACCGATCGCCAGGTGTGCTGGGCCACTGGACATGGGGTGAGGGACACAGAGGGACATGAGACCCTCACTCCATACCCTGAGCACAGATCGAGTCCAGGATCAAAGCCTCCCACGCTGAAGGTGCGGGCAACTCTAGCGTGGAGGGGTTCTCCACAGACGCAACGTGGGCTAATAAGGACAGACGTGGCTACCTAACCTCCTAACTCTTAAATTACGGGGGTTTTCTCCAGACCCCGCAGGGAGAGAGGTAAGGCAAAGACATTTGCAACTGACCAAGGATCAGATCAGAACCCCCAAAATCCACCAAGTCACTAAGAAAAAAATAGCCTGAGGCGGATGAAAGAAAGACTTTGCAGGGGGATCAGGGCGCCGATGGCCAGAAACCCCCACAGGCCACCCTTATTTTTTTTTCTTGAGGCAGCATCTTGCTCTGTAATCCAGGCTGGTCCTGGACTTACTATGTATCCTAGGATGGCCTTGACCTCACGGCAATTGTCCTGCCTCAGCCTCCCAGGTGCTAAGATTACAGGTTTTAGCCACTACGCCCACTAGCCTTTGGATGGTAATGAGGATTCGAACCCATGGTTTTGCACACATGACAGCAAGTGTTTTAACCGCCGAGCCACGTCCCCAGCCCCAGGCTAATTGCAATCAGGGAAACAGAGATGGCAACCACAGGGGGAAACCGTTACACACCCACCAGGTGAACAGAGAATTCTAAGTGGCAGGAAGTGGCGAGACAGGACCACCCTGCCCTCTGCAGGAGCACTGCGAACTCTGAGGCAGATGCCCCGCAGAAGTTCACACCATGGCCCTGGGACACAGGGTTAAGGACAGCTCGACCCGGAAAACAACCCAGAGATGCGTCTGCCCCAGGTGTCCAAAGGCACAAACTGCAGCCCACTGGGACGATGGGATTCTATTCGTGCAGAAGGACAAATTCAGCTAGCTACTGGGCACAGGAGAGTCCTGTGGCCACCACTCGGGCCAAAGTCGCAGCCAAGCCCCGGCGTACAGCCCAAGTCTGCTTGCAGACAGCTCAGAAATAAGGAAACCGAATGACATTGGAAAGCGTTGATTTAAGCCAAGCACGGTGGTACACAGCTGTCATCCCAGCACTCAGGGAGGCTGAGGCAGGAGGATCACAAGTTCGAGCTCAGCCTGGGCAGCTCAGTGAGACCCTATCTCAAAAAAAGAGGGGCCTGGGGATGTCAGTCAGTGTGAAGGCCTGAGCTGGATGGTAGGAGAGAGGGGCCAGAGAAGGAAGCCAGCGTGGGGGGCTGTGAGGCACGAGGCCGGGGCAGACGTGTGGAGGGCCCCAGCCACGTTCAGGCTTCCCCCGAGTTGGGGTGGGGGGTAGGGGTGACTGGCACGTTCGTTCTCTTCTCTCCTTCCTTCCACGAACCTGCCTGTGGGTCAGGTAATACCTCACGTCAGAACGCTAGCATGCCCGCGGTCACCGGCTGGTGGCGCCTGAGCAGAAAGGCTCCTCCTGGACCCTCACTGCAGACAGGCCCTGAGGATCGGAGACGGGAGGCAGCTCGCCCAATGCTGCACAATAGGGTGGAAGCCCATAGGGCCAAGACAAAAATCTAGGCTTGCAAAGCTCAAGCCAGGGGACCCCCCGCCACTTCTCCCCCTCTTGGCAGTGCCCTGGCGTTGCCTGCCCACCGAACCCTAAGGGAGGCACACCGCGGCTCTCAGCACTTTCTATCCTGAAATTCTCTCTTTGCTTACTTCTCACGGTCAGCAGGCACGAGAACACAAGCTCCAGGACGCAGGGCACAGCGTCCCATAAATCCTTAGGTCATTCAGAACATTGCAAAGCATACAATAAGCCACTAGCCTGGCGATTCTTGGGGCTCAAATGGCATCAAAACCTCATCCGAATCCTGAACTCACTACCTTTTACCGCTGTGTTCTTTTCTGGTCCCAGCTCGGTCTGCACAACAGAAACGCCAATTAGCCTCTGGTGCAAGAGGGAAGGTACTGCCAGGCCGCCACCGTGCCCCGGGGGAGCTCAAGGTGGAGGAGCAGACGCCTCACAAGAGGACGGAGGAGCACGGCTCTGACGAAGGCTCAAGTCCAAGCTGTGTGCACAGAGCACGCATTTCCATTGCAGGCGCCAGCGTCACATGGGTGGTGCAGGGACCCACGTGGGGCAGCTTGGACACCGGGCACATCTGTGTTGAGCGCCCCTTCCAGGGGAGCACTTCCGCGAGGGTGTCTGGGCACACACACTGGCAAGACCCCGGGCTCTAGGCAATCAAAAAACTCTGGAAAGGGCTGGGAATGTAGTTCAAGGCGCAAGGCCCTGGGTTCGATTCCCCAGCAATACATGAAAATTAGCTGGGTGTGGTGGCACACACCTGAAATTCCAGCACACAGGAGGATTGCCATGAGTTCAGGGACAGCCCAGCCTGGACTACACAGTGAGTTCAGGACCAGCCTGACAGCGAGACGCTGTCTCATAAAAAAAAGAAGACGACGACGACGACGACAACCTCTGCAAGGACCTTCCCTGATGAGTTGGGAGGGTGCAGCGGGCTCCAATGTCCTGCTGACCCGCGCGGGGACCCTGAGCTTCCAAGAGGAAGCCTTGGGGAGCACTTAGAAAGCTAATGGACAAGCTGTGGTTTTGCAAATGAAACAGGACAGCAACGGCAGAAGCCCTGTGGCCAACCAGCCCTGGCATGCAGCGCAGGCTTCTGAAATGTTTGCTAGAGCCGGGCTAGTCGGTGCAGGCCTGTAAATCCAGCTGAGGCAGGAAGACTGCTCGTTGGAGGCCAGCCTGGGTAATTTAGCAAGAACCTGTCTCAAAATGTAAGAAAATGAGCTGGATACAGAGGCCAGTGAGGAGGCCCTGGGTCGGACCTCCAGCGCCAAGAAGAGAGAAAAAGGAAAAGGAATGTTGGCTGGGCTGGAATGTGCTATCCGAGTCAGAGTGTCACACACACAGTTCTCTGAAAAGTCGCTGAGAATCTGGCTGCCTGCTGCCTGCCTTTCTGAGCCAGTACTTGCTGTGGTGGCCTCAGTGGGGGCGGGGGCCTGGGAGGCTCCCTGTCACCCTGTGCCCAGCTCTCCTGCTGGGCAGCGGCTGCACCAGGCAGAATTTGCAGACCCACCTGTTGATGAGCGATGAGGGGTCTCGGGCAGCAGGAGGGAGGGCGGTGGGGGTGGGGCACCAGAAGATGTGGCCTCCAAGCGCGACTGTGTCCTATGCACGCTGGCTATTTCTGAGCTACAGGCACGTGGGACCCTGGCCCTGCAGCCCCCCCACCCCCCCGCCCCACACCAGGACGGCAGGACAGGCGCCACACGCAGACTCCTCACCAGATTCCTCACCGTGAGCACCTCCACCTGCGTGCCGTTGGCCCCTCCCCACCGCCTAGATGAGGGGCCACGTGCACTCCCAGCTGGTCAGGCTCACAGCCTCCCGAGCAGTGAGAATTCAGCTCCTGCCTCCACCGACCTCCTCCCAGGGAGAGGGTGTCTACCGCTAGAACAAGGGACAGCTGTGCTCTTCCTAGGGCGAGTACCTAGGGGAGCAGGTGCATCCCTCCCTCCCTCACCCGTATTTAGGAGGCTGGCATGGAGGAGCCATGAGGGCAGCACGGGCCCCCTGCCCTTGCCCCTCCTCTCTGGGACCTCTGGGGCACCGAGTCCTCTACAGCATTCTCCCCAGAATGGCAGGGGAGATGTTGAGTTGGGGACAATGTCCCTCACCTCTGAAATGCTGTGTGACCTTGGACACATCCCTGCCTCTCTCTGGCCTCAGGTTTCTGGCTCCGGGGTGCTCCCAGGACTGAGGCCCAGCGCTGGGCTGTGGGCCCTGGGTGCCCGGGGCCACCTCCTTATGTCCTCATGGGGGGTGGGAGTGGGGGCTGGGGTTGCTTCTCTCCTCCCCCTTCAAACTCAACTCCTGGGCGCACAGCACAGCATGTGGGTTCAGAGGCCTTGCCACCTCGCCAGCCAGCACGAGTGCACCACGCCGGGGGTAGCGAAGGTCACTGCAGCCCATTCCTGTGTCCCCCACCTCCTCTCCGAGCTGCGAGGACGGGTGGCACTGCCTGGTTGAAGCAGGGGTTCACCCCGGCGCACACTTCCGCCGCTCTCTCTGAGCAAGTCTCTCACTGCCCCCAAATTCCGGAGCATGCTCACAGCACCGCACACAGAGCTGCCCAGGCAGAGCCGACGCTGTGGCTGTCCTTGGGAGCCTCCTCTTCTGGACAGGGCCAGGGGAGAGGGCACCCGCTTGTCATCTTTCTGCTCCGTTTCCTCCAGGAACAGATCAGCTGTGACAGTTGACAGCTTGGTAATTTAAAGTGGCGACTCCCTGGCAGAAACTTGGAAGCGGGGTTCCCCCTGTAAGTCTTTGCGGGGTACTGGGGAAGCTTGGCTCACCTCTCTTTGCTCACTGGCCCTGGCCCTGGAAGGCCCGGCAGTCCCCTCTGGTCAGCTCTGTATGTTTACTGGGTTGGGGGTATCCCTGAAGGGTCTCCCCTCCACGGACAGGTGGGATGGGATTGCCTGCAGCAGACCAATCACATCATATCCCTGCTTTGTCTGACCTCATGCAAGCCTGAGCCCCGAAACCAGCCCCCTCCAAAGCTCTGTCCCCCTAAACTGACTCCTCGGAGGACTCGGGCTCCCCCTCCCAGACAACAAACAAACACAAACCGGTCTCCCGCTGGGGGTGCTGCCCAGGAGCAGGGGCAATTTCCGATCGGCCCCTCCTGCCCAGCCAGACCCAAGCCGTGAGCGCTCGCCCTCCCCGGCCGGCCACGCACCAGGGCTCCGGGCGAATTCCGAGACGCTTGGGCCCCGGCCGCCGCCCGCCCGCAAGCCCCGGCGAAGGCGGACTAGGCGGCGGGCGGGGGGCGCGACGACCCCGGGGCCCGGAGGCGCTGCCTGCAGCGGCGGGCGCGGGCGCCCAGCCCCCTCGGCGGGTCGCGGCCGGAGCCGTAGCAGCGCTTCCGGGGAACGTCCGCGGAGCCCGAGCCCGACCGCCCGCGTCCTCCACGCTGCGGTCCCGGCGCCACCGCAGAGCCCGAGCCCGGAGACGCCGGCGTCGCTCTCCCCCCCGTCCCCTGCAGCAGCCGGCGCACCCCGCCACTGCGGTGTCCCAGCGGCGCCCGCGACCCCCCACCCCGGCCCCCGGTTCCCACGGGCGGCCCGCAGCGGCGGCCCGGGCGCAGCTCACCCCAGGCTCCCGGACGGCTCCGCGCCGCAGCTCCGCGCCTCCCACCCGCGCCGCGCGTGGCCTGCCGGCCTCCTACCTCGGGCCCGCCGGGCGCGCGCCGTCCCCGCCGGGCGCGATCCCAGCGCGACGGGCCGGCCGGGGGCGGGGCGGGGAGTCCCCGGGCGCCCCGAGCCTGAGCCCGACCCCGACCCCCGGCCCGGGCGGCTGCCCACGCGCCGCGACCTTGGAGGTGGCCTCTGCGTGCCTGGCCTCAGTTTCCCTCTTCCGGAGGGGTGTGCGAGCGCGCGCGCGCGCGCTGGGGGCGGGGAGGACGGTGCCGCCCCAGCCGCCGACGTCACCCGAATCCGGCGAGCTAGGGCGCTCCGGTCGGCGGAGCTGCGGCAGCGATGAGCCGGGAGCGAGGCGCGCAGAGCCTGGCGTGGGGCGCCACCGGCTCCCTGACCCGGGCGGTTCCCCGCGATCCCCGCACAGTCACGCAGCCGCGGCAGACCGGGCCCCGTCCCGCCCCTCCCGCGCAGAGCTGCACCCCGCTGCCGGTGTCCCCCGCCCGAGGCCCGGGGAGCGCTAGCCCCTGGCTCGGAGCCACGCCCCTCCGCGGGCCGCCGCCTCCGGGTGCGCCGCGGACACGCACTCAGCCACCCCGCATGGGGCGGGCCTGCGCGGCCCGGCCTCCGCCGTAGTGAAGCGGGGGCGCACGGTGCGAGCGGGAGCCCAGAGGCCGGACAGGAGACGGGCCGCGGCGCAGCACCCGAGGCTCGGCGACCCCAGGCGCAGGGCAGAGGGGCGTCCCCGCCGCCGCGAGCGGGGCCGGGCTGGAGCGGGCGGCCGAGCCTGCGCCGGTCTCGGCGCGCCCCCCGGTGTCCAGACGCGGCGAGACACGAGGCCCGCGCGAGCAGCTTGCAGTGGTCCGCAGGCGGCTGGGCGAGTGATGTCATGCGTCAGGAGATGGGATCTGGCCCTGCCACCTTGGGCTGCTGACCTTGTGCACGGCGCTTTCCCTCTCGGGCTCCAGGGGAGGAAGAGAGAGACTGGTGTTCAGCCGGGTCGTCTCCTGGCCCCGGACGTGGGGGTCTGGTGGCAGAGGGCTGCCGATCTACGCAGGGACTGAAGTGAGGCAGTTGGCACTTTTTAAAAAAGACTATGGTACCGGCCATGGGGCCCGGGGCCTTCAGACGGAGCTATGCTCCTGTGGAAACTGTTATTTCAGTTTTACAGACAACAGCACTCAGGTACCCAGGAGGAAAGCCAAAAGTTCCCCTGGAATACACAAGGCACTGGTGATGGAGACAAGCAATGGTCCAGCTCCTGGGGGGCCTGGCACAGGTATGCCAGTGGTGCCCAAGTAGCGCTCACAGCAAAGTCAACAGTGGGCTGTGGAGGGACACATGCGTCCCCTCCCCCGTGCCCCACTATCCTCTTGTCAGTTTTCTAAGAACTGATTTTAGAATTTAAAAATAGTTTTTAAAATGGCCTAAAGGGAAGAGCAGGTGCTTGTCATTTTGTTAATCAAGAAGGCTGGCCTGGAGCAGACAAACCCTTTTGTTACCTGGCTGGAAGGCACGTGAGGGATGGGGAGGGGATTCCGGAGTCTCTTTGACCTGGGAATGCCACTGCCGCTCTGAACCTCATCTGAGCTCATCTCCAGGACACTCCGCCTCCCCAGGGACCGGGAGATGGCTGTGAGGACGTGTGCAGGGCCTGCGCGCAGTGTCCCGGGCATCACCCCCAGATGCGGGAGGGCAGATGCGGGTGCACATCACGGTACAGAACGTAAAACTACCTACGTGGAATAAAAACCACCATAAGCAAGGTTAAAAAAAAGAGAGAGAGAAACGGCACACTGAAAAAACCTCCTGCAGATCGGACAGAAGTTAATTGAGGAAAATGACATGAAAGTTCATTTCCCTAATACATAAAGCACTCTTTTAGATCAATGGGAGAAAGATGGCCACCCCATTAGAAAACAGAGCTAAGGATCTGAACCAGAAGTTCATTAAAAGATACTCAATCTTGCGTGTAATTAAATGCACATTAAAGAAATACAAATCCAAACGCTTGCCATTTGCTTGCCATTTCAAAATCTACCAAGTCGGCACAAAAGGAATGTGTTTGCTAATATTTTGCTGTGGGGTGGAGGGAATAGTGCTGGGGATGCAGGGGTGGGGGGCACCTGTCCCACAGAGAGGCCCTGGCGCCGCCCACCCCAGCACTGCCCTGGAACAACAAATCAAAGCGGAGCTTGGGAGTGACAATGTTGCGAGGTGGGGGACTCCCAAGGCTGGGCTCACGCCACCACCACACGTTGACATAAAGGTTTGCATGGAGTGTAAGAGCGGGCAAAGATTGCAAGAGGGCGGAGCTCAGTAGGTAGGGTGCTTGCCTAACAAATGCAAGGCCCTGGGTTCGATTCCCCAGCACCACATAAGATGGGTGTAGTGGCGGCACACACCTGTAATCCCAGCACTCAGGAGGCCGAGACAGGACTGTCCCGAACTCCAGGCCAGCCTGGGCTACTGAGTTCACGACCGGCCTGGGCTACAGAGTGAGACTCTGTCTCAAAAGAGAAAAGAGAAAAGCATAAAACACAGTTGGCAGTGTACATACACAGCGTTAATCCCCTCAGAATCCCCCTGCGCCTGAGCCCAGTAGCCCCACTGTTCCTGCCACTTCCTGAAGCCATTCTGAAAGTCCTTTCAGTGTCGTTATGAGCTGTGATCAGCACTGACTGCCGGGTTCAGGAGACGCCGGCCGTGTGTCCGCATCCCCCTGTCTGCGGCTGATGTGATACTGTGTGACTTGTGTCTCTTCTCCCAAATCAAAGTATCTGTGAAAGGTCAAGGTTTGAATCAACTCAGGACACTGCGGCAGCCAGGGCAGCAACTGAGGACTCTCAGGAGGACCGCCACGGCTGCTGCAGACCGTGGCCGGGACCACGGCCAGGACGACACGAGGTGGGTCTGAAATGAGGAGGTGTTTGCTAAGTGCGAAAACGTGAAACACAGGTGTATGCCAGTTCTCTCTGTCTCTGTCTCTGTCTCTGTCTCTCGATTCCGGGTCTGGCTCTGTAATCCAGGCTGGTCCTGAACTCACTCAACTGTAGAGCCCAGGCTGGCCTTGAACACACAGCCATTCTCCTGGCTCAGCCTCCTGAGTGCTGGGATTACAGGTGTGTGCCACTACACTTGGCCCTGAATATATTTCTACATGACAAGGATGCTAAACAAACAAAAATCCTGGTGCATCAGTGCCCTGTGGAAAGGCAAGGTGAACTGGGAAATGGGGTGTGGAAAGAGATCTTTTTTAACAGAAAGGTTTAATTTAAATAGTTTTATGCCATATGCATGTACTACTGTTTTTAAGATTATGTTTGAAAAATAATAATTTTTTTTGAGACAGGGTCCTGCTGTGTAGCCCAGGCTGGCCCTGAATTCAAGGCAGTCCTCTTGCCTCAGCCTCTTGAGTGCTGGAAAATACTAATTTCGAATCCTATGTGGGAAGTTGAGTGCTTGGCTTCTAGGACCTGCTCTGACCCCTGGCTTGGGGTGATTCCCTGTGTGACCTCAGGGAGGAGGGTGTCTGTCTAACCCTCAGCATCCCTCTACCACACAGAGAGGAAGTAAGGATGAGTGGCGCCTCAGGGCTCTGGCCACGCAGCCCCAGAGCTCCTCACCGGGAGGGAAGAGCTGACCAGGGGTGGAGTGGCTGCTAGGGAGGCGGGAGCTCCGGCTCCTGCTCGCAGAGCCTGGAAACCCTTGGTTCCTGTTTCCTCTCTGGGCCATTCTGCAGCCATGGCCCCATCTGTCTGGGCTGGAGGTCAGTCCTGTAGCCCAGGGACAGAGGACACAGTGCTGGGCCTGTACACAGGTGGCACGAGGCACCTGCTCGGGCACAGAGTCTCACACTGGGAGACAAAACCTCGCACCCCACCCCGAGGTCAGCCTTGGCCTCAGCCTGCCCTGCCCGGGACCAGAACAACAGGGAATGGTAGGTCCAAATACACAGCAGCCCGAAATAACACAGCGCTCCCACCTCCTGCCCTCAGGTCACCCCTGAACACCACCCGGAACATTCTGGGCTCCCTGCTGCCCCCCAAAGCAAGGAGACGCTCTAACTGGCCGCCCTCAATCCCGCACCTCCTGCCCTCAGTTTACCTTCTAGCTCTTTCCTCCATCCGCTCTTGCCTCTTTCTCAAAGCCATTTTAGGAAACGCAGAGTCAGTCCCACCCTCCCCTGCTCCCGCCCCTTCTGCAGCTCCCTATGACCTGGCCCTGCCTTCAGAACCGGCCCATCCGCTGGTTTCCTCCACATACAGCGTTCTTCCAAATCAACAAGCAAAGCACGAAGAAGCAAAATGAAAAACATCTAACATCATTCAACTTGTAGGTTCAGAAAAGACATGCAGAAGGCAGGTACCCAACCTCACGAAGCCGAGCGCTAACCGCGAGAGGCCACCTGCAGCCGTCAAACTGGCGACGATTTACAGAACACGCGTCTCCCTCCCGTAGCTGAAGCCCAAACCCGTCCTCTAAATCCAGCTCCAAAACGCCACTTCCTCCGGACGCCATCTTCTCGGCTTCCTGTGCATCCTCAAGGGGGATGGGGACAGGGCCAGGCGCGGGGCAGAGATTCTGCAAATGTTAGCTATTAATAAGCCGGATCGCGCCTGCTGCGCTCTGATGGGACATCAGCTAACGGGCTGCTCAGAGGGCTCTAGGGCAGCGGGAGAGTGTTCATGGAGGCACGGAGCCTGCAGCTGAGCTGTGCCCAGGATGCCGGAGCCGCGGGGAGGAGCTCGAGGCAGGTGGAAGGCTGGGGCCCGGCGGGAGGGCCAGGTGGGGACGCAGCCCCAGGCTCCCAACAGGCACTACGTCTACGGACTGGTGCCCACTCCACGCCAGGCAGGCATGGTGTGGGTGTGTTCCATGCCACCCCTGCTCCTCCTGGCTCTTCTACACAGTGGCCCCTCCATGTCACATGGAAAAGACCGTGGCTTAGGGAGGATGAGTGACCCCACTGGCGAGTCATCGCCCCCCACGCCACCTGGCGCAGGCTTGGGGACACCCACAGACATACGACCGGACATTCTGTTTTCCTATGTAAGAAATGGCTCTACTTTAAGGGTTTCTTAGGCACGAGGCCTGGTTGGCCCCTGAGAATCCAGTACTGTGGTCATTAGCCCCCAGTTTCACAGGTAGTACACCTGCTACCGTGGGACACTGCACCGTAGTCCGTGGCCAGGACACTACACAGCAGAGTTCACTTTCTCTCCCCCCCTCCCCGTTTTCCAGTGCTAGGATTCCATACGCGACAGGCTAGAGCCCTGACGCTGTACTCCGGATTTCTGGAGTTCTGCAGACAAGCTGGAGCAAGCTTTAGTTAAGACTGGGGAAGGCAAACGAACAAACAAAGCCAGTGGCACAGGCCTGTAGTCCCTGCGCTCTGGGGGGCTGAGGCAGGAGGATAACAAGTTTACGCCCAGCCTGGGCAATGTAGTGACTTAGTGAGACCCTCTCTCAAAATCAAAAAGGGCTGAGATGTAGCTCAGTGGCGGAGAGCTTGCGTGAGACAGGTTTTGCGTGTGCAAAGGCCCTGTGTACTCTCCCTAGAACCTCAAAAAAGTACTGTCGGATGATTTTTAACAAATGCGCAAAGATAATTCATTGAAAATAATACGTTCTTCAGCAAGTAGTGACAACTGGCATCCGCACCCCACGGTGCCCCTGGGCCCTCACCTCCCGGCACACGTAGAACTCACCCCAGAGGTGGAGGGTCCAGGTAGAAGAGTCCACATATAAACCTCTTGACAGCATCACAGGAACAAGTCTCTGTGACCTCGAGTTAGGCAATGTCTTCTGATACAAACACCAACACACGAGGAAGAGAAACCTCGTGAGCTGGACTTCATCAAACTCTAAAACTTTGCACTTCAAAAGATGCAGCGAGAAAGCGAGAAGACCTCCGCACAGTGGGAGAAAGTGTTTGAGCATCACAGGACCAACGTGAGGGGCTTGCATTCGGCGTACGAGGAGACAGCACAATGCAGAAACAGGCCAGAGGGGCGGTTTCCTTGCTGGGAAGTGGGAGGCCCCAGGTTCGATTCCCTAGTACCACAGAACAGCTGGGCACGGTGGTGTCCACCTGTAATCCTGGTACTGGGGAGGCTGAGGCAGGAGGACTGCCAGTTGGAGCCCAACTTTGTGGCAGACAGTCCCGACAAGGGACGGAGGGAGGCTCTGGAGGACAGGGGACCCTCAGACACCCCTGGGGACAATGGGAAAGGCGCGGCCAGTTTGGAAGACAGCCCGGCTGTTTCTTCCCAAGTTGAACACAGTGTGACGACGTGACCCGGTGACTCCAGTCTGGGGTACCTACTCAGGAGGAATGACAGTGCACAGGTCCACAGAGAACCTTGTGTGCAAACACCCACAGCACCCTCAACCTAGCAGCATCCAGGGTGGACCCAACACTGCCTGTCCATGTGGCGGACCTCCACCGAGCAGCCTCACGCGTCAGCAGGGACACACAGCACGGTAGGCACGAACCTGGAAAACCCCCGCAAATGAAAAAAATCAGACGCAAAAGACCCCACGTTGCCTGGTTCCTGGGTATGAAATGGCGCACGATGGGGACAGGAGAATCTGCAGGGCTTGGGGACCGAGGAGAAGACCCAGCCTGAGCTGAAGGGCAGGAGGGGGCACACGGTTTCTCTTTCCCTTCCTTGTTGCTGAGGTTGGAGCTCAGAGCCTGGCGTATGCTAGGCAAGGTCTCTACCGCTGAGTCACAGCTCCAGCATTTTTTAAAATTTTGAGACAGGCACTTGCTAAACTGCCCAGGCTGGGCGGGAACTTGCAGGATGTCCTCAAGCATGAGCCTCTGTGCCCAGGAAGAGAGACGAGGGAGTTGGCAGGGAGCTGTCAGGGTGGTCTCAGTGGTTAAAGTGCCTCTATACTGAACGCAAGGCTCTGAGTTCAATTCCCCAGGACTACAATAAACCAGGATTGGTGGCACATGTCTGTAATACCAGAACTCAGGAGGCTGAGGCCGTATGATTGCCAGTGTGTTCAAGGCCAGCCTGGGCTACATAGTCAGTTCAGGACCAGCCTGGACTATGGAGCAAGAATCTGTCTCAAAAAAAAAAAAAAAAAAAAAGAGTTGGTGGGAGCTGGGTGTAATACCACATTTCTATAATCTCAGCACTCCAGGAGGCTGAGGCAGGAGGATCACAAATTGAAGCCCAGTCGGGGCAACTCAGATTCCATCTGAAATCAAAATAAAGACGGGCAGAGATGTACCTTACCGTGAAGGCTGTGGGGCTGGCTTTCCAGCAAGCGGCCTGGCCACACTTCCCTTTCTGCTTTTCCACCTGTTGTGACCCAGCAGGACTCTGGGGTGGCTCATCACACGCCAGCGCCCAGAATCCTGAGCCAAAGTTCTTTTCTTTATAAGGTCCACAGCCTCAGGTATGTTGTTACAGCAGCTCCCACAACAAGGCACCCAGCAGGGAGTAGCCACAGGGGCTGGGGCGCCTCCTCCCTAGCAGAGCTCAGTACGAGGGATGGCGCAGGCCTGTCATCCTGGCACTCTGGAAGGATGAGGCAGGAGGGTGCAAGTTCAATACCAGCCTGGGCAGCTCAGTAATGTGGCGAGATTCTGTCTCAAAATAAATAAAATAAAAACAGAAGCAAATAAAAAAGGGCTGGGGATGTAGCTCAGGACGAGGGCCGGATTCAATCCCCAGCGGCTCCCTCCCTTCCCCGAAAAAGCTGAGAACCACAGCAGCAAGGCCTGCTCCCAGGAGGAGCCTGGCTGGCCCGCCTGGCTAAGCGGGTACAGATGATATCACAGGGACCTCCAGAGACTCGATTCCGGAGCTCCCAGGGATTCCCCAGCGGGGAGCCCCCGGGTTATTTCAGGGGATTTTTTTTTGCATCCATCTGGGCGCCCAACACTACTGGTAGACCAAACAAACAGTATATTTCACACATTGGCGTTTTTCAACCCAAAACAGATGCTGCCGCGTGTATAAAATTCACTGACTTCAAACTGATCCAAAAGCGGGTTCTCGGGGGCTTCCATCCCCTACTGTTTTTTAGTCCCAGACAAGAAGACTTATGACAGGTAGGGGTGGGAGGTGGGGGCGCGTCTCACAACGTCCAGTGATAAAAAGTCCTCATTCCGCTGCGTAGGGTGGGGGCCTGTCGTCCCTCCCTGGGAGGCTGAGACAGGATCGCCAGGAGTCCAAGGCCAGCCGGGGCTCCATAGTGAGTTCAGGACCAGCCTGGGCTGCAGAGAGAGACCCTGTCTCAAAGAAAACAAAACAAAACAAAACACCAAAAAGTGGGCGGGGGCGGGGCCTGGGCACGTAGTTTAGCGCAAGGGCCCGGGTTCAATTTCAGTGTCCTAGGTCATCGGCGTCTTTTGCGTCAGGCAAGCCTGGGAGCACTAATGGCGGAAGGGAAAGGGGCAGAGACAAGAAGGGCTGTGGAGGACAGTGAGGACCGCGTGGTCAGCGCAGCCACCATGTGTCACCAGCCTGTGTGGCCCCGGCAGACCGGGAGCCCTTCACAGAAGGCAGCTGGGCCCCGATGGAGCCAGCATGGTGCTCGGGGCCTGGATGGTGGTGAGTGGGCGGGCCGTGGGCCTCAGGCTGGCCGCCGAGGACTCCTGCTTTCCTAGCTGCGTGGCCACAAGCCCCTGCGACACGGCCATGGTGCCCGGGAAGCCGGTTTCCACCTGAGTTCAATTTTATAATAACTACTTGTTGGCCAGCGGCCCTGTCCTCGGCAGCCGATCTACAGAGATGTCACAGCGCACGGCCCTGTAGGTGAGCTGGCCACCGAGATACCCTCCATCCCCTGATGGCGCCTGAGGCCTCCCCTGATGAAGGCTGCAGTGCCTTGGCAGGCCGTGGCTGCCTCTCCGGCTGGGGGTGTGGCTGGGCGATTTGTGCACTCCAGGGGCACACAGGATAGTGTACGCAAAACACGGGACTTTGTACATTGTGGGTGACAGAAGCATAATTTTACCAGAGTGAGTTTTAGCTTTGGGTACAGTGACTTTAGAACTTAGCTCCCTTACTCCAACTAGCATGACACAAGGGCCTGGTAAACCCTAATGACATGTACCCTGTGACTGCAAAATATGGCCAGAGATCCCTCCTCCTGGTACCCATGCCAGTCCGTGCTAGAACCTGTCCCCTCCTCCTGCCCAGAGAAGGGACCCTTTCCCCTCCCCTTGGCCGCAAGATGTCCTTTGGCCCATACAATATGGCGGAGTGCTGGCTGTGCCACTTCCGAGGCTTTGAGAGGCCGGCAGCTGCCGCCGTCCCTCTTGGACAGCGTCCCCCAGACTGCCACGGATGAAGGTGGAGCTGGTCTGCCACCAGGCGGCCACGCGGAGGGGGACCAGGGACAGCCCAGTGAGGAGGCTGGTCTCCCATTGGGTGTGGGAGGCCACACGGGACAGGGGTCAGAACAACTCGGAGATGTCCTAGGCGTAGTTACAAGGCCCCAGCGTGAGGGGAACTTCTCAGCTAACAGCCTCGGGCCAATGCGCCGCCACCAGCAACAACAAACTCTTCCATATTCCGAAGCACATGTTGAGACCATGATTCACATGCTGGAGTGGGGACGTGGGGCGCAGCTCAGGGCCGAGTGCTCGCCTCGCGGGGCCCCCACACAACCTGGAAGCACCAAGTCCATCCCTTACAGCTGTGCTCCGGCCCCAAGCCTTCCTGCTGTTCCACCCTTCTCGTGCACAGCCACAGGTGGTCACAGCCCGCCTTCTGCACTCAGCCCGGGGCCAGAGCACGTTTCCGCAAGGGCTACCTGGCCTGCAGCAGCTAGCAACGGCAGGAACTTGCCCCAGGACCTGGCCTTCTTTCCTGCCTGGCATCTTAACGTCTCCCTAAACCCTTTTATTTCCAAGACCCTTCGAGCTGTGGTGTACCAAGGGACTGAGGTTCCCAGTAGCCACCGCAGACGGGCCACTGAGGTCATCTCGGACCACCTGAGCCGCCTGTCCCTCCAGGGGAACCAGCAGAACTTCCTGCTCCTTGCAACCCACGCAGTCATGCAGAGCCACGAGCCCCTGTCGTGCTGAGCAGCTACGTCCACGCAGCTTGTGCTCCCACAATCTTCAGTGTCGGCTGGACACCCGCTTCACCTGGACCAGGCCCCAAAGCTCGTCCTACGTCCCCAGGGAAGGACCGTGGGCTGTCTGCATGGCCCCTGGGGGAATCTCGTCTGTCTTTTAAACATAGCAGAGAGCCCGGCAGGCCAGAGGGAGAAGCCTGTGAGACCCTCCCGGATTCACACTCTGAGCCCACCAGGCTCTGGCTGGCGAGAGAGGGGCTTCTGCCTGGCTTGGGCGGCCTCTCCTGGCGGGCACCTATCGCCCCCTCTCAGAAGGGTACAGCACAGAGGTGACTGGCCCAAAGCTACCTTCGCTAGGACCTGCCTTTCTCTGGACCGGATCCTTCCAGTCTCTCCCCCTCAGGCCGCGCTGTACACATGAGGAGGAAGTGTGTGTCCTCCTGCAGACACAGCTCTGACACGCCAGGACAGGGACACAGCCCCAGGGAGAGCCGGGGGCTGTGGCCTGGGACTCTACCCTCAGCCGACATGAGGACACAGGATGCGGTGGGGACGGCAGCTTCCGGATCTCACCCCACTGCCATTTGGATGGTCCAGATGACCGAGAGGTGGCGTGGCTGCGTGTCTGGCTGCCGCCTGGGAGGAGGGCAGAGGGGAGCTCGGCCTCCAGGGGTGGGAGACCCGCGGTCCCCTTCTCGCTTCCCTGCTTGCTGCCCAGAACCACCTGCCCAATCTCTAGGGAAGCCTCCGTCTGGGTACTGCCTCGACGCGGCTGCTTCCGGGCTGGCGAGGGACTTGGGCAAGGCACTGGGCTGCCTGTGTCCCCGATGTAGGACAGGACTGAGAGTCCTGCTTCCCAGGGTTTGTTATGAGAATTCAATGAGGTCCTGATTGGGATGGTCCTTACGTACACCTTACAGTCCAGCACAGATTTGATACTCAGAAAGTACCCCGTGTCTGCCGGGCTCAGTAGCCTGCACCTGCAGCCGGCTGGTCAGGCGTCAGAGGATCTCTTGAGCCCAGGAGCTGGAGCCAGGCTCGTGCAGGAGGGCTCGGGGCGGGGGCAGCTGTAAGGAGACGGGCTTGGTGCTTCCAGGTTGTGTGGGGGCCCTGCGAGGCGAGCGCTCAGCCCCCAAGAAATGTCTTTAAAATTTTAAAGCATGGGGATGGAGGAAGGACACAGTGGTCAAAGAACCCGCCTAGCAAGCACAAATCCCTGGGTTCAATTCCCCAGCAGCACATAAGCCGGGTGTGGAGGCGGCGCACGTCTGTAATCCCAGCACTCAGAAGGCTGAGTCAGGAGGACTGCCACGAGTCCATGGCCAGCCTGGGCATCACAGGGAGTTCACAACCAGCTACAGAGCAAGACCCTCTATTACAAAGAAAAATATTTTCAAAGCACTTGGGAGGCTGACTTAGGAGGATTGTGAGTTCCAAGCCAACCTGGCCTAAGTAATGAGATCCTGTCTCAGAAGCAGGCGGGGGCGGGCAGGCAGGCTGGGTGTGCAGGGTCAGAGCTCTTACCAGCTGGTACAAGGCTCCAGGCTCTGACACCCACAACCCCCCACCCCAGATGCTACCTTCTCTTCGTCGCCCCTTCATGAGGAGGGCACAGGGTGCTGCCGGGCACCTAGGGCGCTCCCTCTAGTGGCCGATGGGGACTCAGCACTCGCAGACAGGCCCTCAAGCTGAGGCTGAGCCCAGCGCTGCTCCTGGTCCCTCGGGTTTCTGCACACTCAGCTCGAAGCCAGGGC
>PVKB01007977.1:11739-23690 GCA_004027205.1 Ctenodactylus gundi | reverse complement strand
AGGATCTCACTCTGTAACCCAGGCTGGTATTGAACTCACTATGGAGCCCGGGCTAGCCTTGGACTCAGTGCAATCCTTCTGTCTCCAGCTTCTAAGATGTGGGACTACAGACATGCACTCCCAGGCCTGGTGATACTTTCTTGCCTAGCAATATATCTCTCTCTTTATACCCTGTCTCTCATGTGGAGATCTTTTTATGTAAATATTTGTGTGAATTTCATAGGAAGAACACCCACCAGTAAACAAGCTTTAGTGTTAGGTTCCTTTTATTGAGCATTACTGACTCAAAGTGGTCCCGTTTTCTTCCACCTGCTTCATATCTTTCTTTATGGCTGCATAATGTTCCATTGTGTATAGACACTACACCCTTTTGTTCAATCTTTCCATTCCTATAATGATGTGTAGGTAGTCTTTCCAAGATTTAGCTATTATTATTTGGCTGCTATAAACATGGATGTGTGTGCGTGTGTCTTTATAGTATATTGACTTTACTTCTTTTCAGAAAATACTCAGTAGAGCTGTAGTTGCGTCAAATGTGATTTCTGTTCTCAGCTTCCCAAGGAATCTGCAGACTGCTTTTCATAATGGCTGAACCAGACTACACTCCCACAAACAGTTTAGAAGACCAGTGGAGCCTAACTTGTAAAAGACATAACAGTACTACATATTATTATATGTAATATTTCCTTAACTATCTCTCTTTACAAACTATTTCTGAATTAGCAGTATCGTGAGATAAATTAAAATATACACATTTCAAAATTGTGAACAATGAAACTATTAGAGAAAATGAATGACCTTTCTGCTTGGCTATCAGGTACATGTTTGTGAAACCTTACAGCACTATTTCGAAGGAAGGTAAGCTCAAGCGCTTTTGAAAATGACATGTAGTCAGTTACACATCTGCCCATCCATGTTAAGCCAATGGCTGTTGGTTTATAGTAAATACGATAGTGAAACTGATAGAAGCAGCAGAAATCTCTTCAGCAGACACGTGGATATTCGTTATGTAAAGCATTTGACCCATAGAGGTAAACAAAGAAGCCCAGACACTGCCTCTGACTGTATCTCATTTTAGCGGGTGTCTTGATGTGCTGAGTCACTAAATGTTCATTCACAAGAAATAAGTTTCATCGTTTAAAAAAAATTGAGTGAAAATACTTAATTTCATTAAGTAACAATTTTACAATGATATGTTCAGAAAAATTTTAATTAAAAATTGTGTTTCAGAATATTTAAACACCAAGAATAGCTTCTCATCTATTGTGGCTGTTTAAAACATATCATGGCAAGGAGAAAAGTTTTTTGATGACAGCTGTTGAAACATGGGTTGTTTGTCTTTCCTGTCGTTTAGAAGAGGATCACCGCTTTTCCCAGATTTTGCAAAAACGGTAATTAATTTGCCAAATGAACTTTTTGCTCTCCCACTTCAGCAAGTCTGATATAAGTTTCTGTAATAAAAAAAATCATATTCAGGAATTAGGTAGCTTCTTTCTCTGAGACGCCACGTGAGCAGGAACTCATTTAAGGAGGCTCGAGTTATGGCCAATCAACTAGCATGCACCGATGGGAGTTAAACTTATTTACAAATCGACATTTTAATACCAAAAATATCACACCAACAATGAACCAAACTAATTAGCATTTGAAAAACGTTATTTAAATCATTAATTGGATTCATGTCTTATAAGAGTAGTCAACTTGTTTGGAGCAAAATATTGACCAGAAACCCTTGCCTGCAATGGCCAGACTGCCTCACCCTTTCCAATGATGACACTGGCCTGTTATTTCTTCCTTAGTATATGTGAAGTGAAACTTTATAAAAGTCTTTCAGGAGATCATGGTTTAGACGATCCACACTTCATACCTTGGGGAATGCTCTATTAGAATCAGGCGTGTACACAAACATTGCTGTGGATGAGTGAGCAGATTGGGTCAAGAGAAATTTTCTGAGAGATCTGCTGTTTGTTTCATCAGGAAAACATGATGTGTTTGCTCTAGAGGAGAAGAGAGAGAGAAGCACATGGAGAAACTCACTGTAAATGATCACCGGGGGCTAGGAGTTTATTTTACTAGATGCAAATTAGCACCTAGAGAAGACTGAAGATCTGACCAATTCATTCATGTTCGGCATACCTAGATGGAGACTCTAACCCTAATTACTTCTAAATATTTCCCCAGGCTTTTTAAAGAGTGCCTAATTATTACTTAACCACATCATTAATGCTTATAGTCTGAAAGAAGTCTACCTAATACAAAACAGGATGACGGTACTCAGGATGGAATTTTGATGAATAAAATATAAAAATACAATTTTCCTTTGTAGTTTCATTTTTCAAAGGTGAGGTGCTCTGTGATTAAAAGCAACTATTCCCATGTAGATTATTTCAGGTAGAAATCAGACACTCTCATAAACAACAACAATAAAACCTGTATAGATTATCACTGAGCTACTGTTGAAATATTGTCACAGTGGAGCAAGTAATCTGATTCCTTTTCTAAGATTCTGCATGGCTGAGTAGCATTACTATGGCACATAATAGCTGTTCCTACAGGCAAAGGAAATTTAGCTATTAAATAATAGATACAAATTCAAGTCAGTAAATTAGTATAAAACATTATTAGCGAGCTACTGATATTTTTTTTTCTTCTCCAATTGAGGTAGTCATTTCTTTTTTCAGTAAATTTATATTTTTAAGAGCAGAATTTACAAATGATACTTCTGCATTGTAACACAGCGAATTTCAAATGAACACGACAAAAGTAAATCGAAAACAAGCTTATGAATTAAGGAATTGAGAACTATGTCATTTTTATTTCTGCAAAACTCACCCTATTAATTTTGATCTTTTAGAATAATATTTTACTCTACTTATAGTGTCCCTTTAAAGCAGGCTAACTAAAGCTCTAGAATTGAAAATATTTGTGTAAATGTTATCTACTATGTAGCTCCACTTTAGTGTGTCCGTAGTGTAAAATGGCATCTACCTCAACAACGTTCTCATAGTGACTGGCCTTTGGCCAATTTTTGTTCTTGCAGACAAGAAGGCCTAGGGAACTTCAAAGGATCCTTCAAAATAGATAACAGTCTCTTCGCTATCAGTCTTGCATATGGTTAAAGGTCTAGGAAACACAGAAATACAAATTGCAAGCCAAGAGGAGCACTGATATTTCCAAACAAGCAGGTTTATTTGGTTATTTAAAAATACAAAAGAAAAGCTACAACATTAACTGCACTGTTGTGACTCGGGTTCGAGCTTACACTGTCTTGATCACTTATGAAATTTCTGGTGTGAAAGAAGAAAGTTAAATTCTGAAAAACAATATCCTGAAGATCATGTAAAAGAAACTTTTTTCTAGGATTGTTGGATGAATTTGTGTGCTGGCACAATGAAATAAATTTATTATTTAAATACAGTTCTTTATAGTGTAGATAGTCCATTTATTCAAAAATACCTTATTAGAAACATATTTTACTTTTCTCTTAACAGGACTCTTTTGATCTCTCCCTAAGTGAACACATGCTTGTTTCTACTGAAATTTGTTCTCCCTGCCTTTCAAGTCTAAGACCCAAAATGTAACAACTTTAGATTGTAGATCTTCTGCGATGACAATCATTATGCATTCTACATAAATTTTCTTGTTCTTAGTCAATTTAAACACAGACTTCTACAAGATTGGACAATATAAAGTAATATTCAAAATTTTACCAGATATATCTTTGAAAACAAGTATATTAACTGATCAAGGATTTCATCTGCTGATATCTGATCTATTATTGTACTGAATGTGGAGACCGTTGTCCCAAGGTCTGTTTCTTGCTGAGGTTTCACTTTCAGATCGATCATTATGTTTAATTCTGAACTAAGAAACTGGACACTCTACTCCTTCAAGTAGTCAACACTCAAGGGGACATTGGAAACTACTGAACATCTACACTTTCTATGCCATTGATTTTTTTATTGTTTTTCCTTGGACTTTCAATGATTCTTTATGACAATCAGCCTTCAACTTCAGTACTCCCTACAGTAAGTAATATGTGCCTTATGGAGATAGTCAAGTTAAAGGACAACCATGTAATCTTCAATTGCCTTGTGTCCAACTTGTTAAAACGCTAAAAATATAGCTTTAAATATTAACTTGTCCCCATTTACAAAAAGTTGTTATGTGCATGTTCTACACACTTTGAACTAATAAGTAGAAACGTACTATAAGCGATCCTTCCAGTGAGAAAAACCTCATTGGCTAGTGTGTGGGTGTAGAACCAGATCTGATCACACAATTGCCTTTATCACAAGGAAGACAGAAGAGGAACATTCTTGCAATTAAATGCTGAGTATAGAGTTTCGTTAATATTTAAAAGAGAAGCAAAGAATGAAGAATATTGTATGTAGGCTGAAAAAAATTTGCCAGTGAAATACTATAAAACATTTAGCGATGGACAGAAAGAGGAAAAATTGATACACATTTCAAGAACTCAGTAGAGGGGAACTGATTGAAATAGTTAACTATGGTAAGAAAGCGCAAAGCTTAATTTTATAAAAATAGATCATTGGGCAACAAAATCTTCCTTTAAAAATAAAATAAAATAGCATTAACTGAGGAAAAACGTAAGAAGAAAAAGAAATAATGCAGGTTTGACTATTTTTCAAAATATTTAGTCACAGTAATAAAGATGATCATATTTAATGATGGTTATGAAAGTTGTAGAGTGATTTGGCATTGAGGCAGGGTGTGGGTACAGTATGACTGAGCAGTAGTCTCAGTGAGGAACAAGAGATTAAAGTGTTAATGACTTTTATTGTGTTTAGTCTCTAGGAAACCACATGATGATTTCTGTCATTTGACGTTGCCAAGGGTTCCACTGTTGGACAATAAGTATTTGCTAATCTGGGAACAAACCTCCGTGACTTCTGGGCATTTTCATCGAAGCTCTTGTTACAGAGCTGTTTTTTTTTTCCTAGAAATAAATGTGATTGATAATGTGTCATTGCATTTCTACATTTTTTTCAACTACAATATTCTAACTACATCACAAGAGATGATTCATGTAAGTCCCTACAAGGGAAAAAAATGAAAATGCATAATGTATATCAACAATTGTTTTATTTTGTTGGGGGAGGAAAATATACAAGTTTGACTATAAATAAAGGCTTAGTTGGCAGAAAAGACAATATCAACTGTGCCCTGAAAGAGAAATTTCAATCAAATATCATAACTTTAAATCATGTAGGTTATAAAAGAAAGTGTCAGAATATTTCTTCATTTTGGTTTTTAAATCACATTCACATAACAGAGCCACAAATAGAATCTATTTCTGTCTTGTTCTCTAGTATATTCGATTGAGTTTTCTACTTTTCATATATTTAAAATTAAACAATATTAACAATAAAGCAATTTAGGCAATATTTGACAATTTGTAATATATTTTTTTTGAAAAACCAAAGGGTCTTTCCAATATCTAAACTAAGATTCTTGTGTCTGATATTAATTTTGTTGTATTCATACACGGTGTTTGCAAAACCAAATTAGTTACAGAGGGCTTATCAAAGAAAAGAACACCCCATACTGGTGTTGTGATGAAGTTTTAATAGTTACATCTGTTATGTGTCAAAAGTAAACAAAATTTGAACTTTTTAAACATGCACTAACAACATAATGGTCTACTCATACTTAGCAAAGGCATCAGATGTTACCTTTATTTTAATCATTTAATCAGATGTTACCTTCATTTTAATCATTTAATCATAATTTATATATATTTTTAAAATTACGTGTTAACTCTCACTAATCATAATTTATATTTCTATGAATCTTTTTTTTTTTTGGGAGGGGGTGGTGATTGTGTCAGTGGTTGTTATTCCTGGCCTGCACAGGAGCGTGGGGCAATGATATTTCAACTTGTTGCAGAATACCTATATGGGCTACATAATGGTTTAAATGAGCTTTCATTTCTTTTCTTCATTGACTTCATTGCTCCAATGTTAACGTTTCAATGTCAAATGTAAGAATGTGAGACAAAAAGCCAATACATGGATCAGGAAAAGAGATACTTATCTGTTTTTAAACATAGACTATGTCAATGGTGACAAGCTTTCAGGGCTTCCGCATGCCTGAGTCCAGTTGATCCAGGCTACATCATTATTCATTAGTTATCTACAGCTAAGATCTTCAGACGTTTTATTCCAGTTATTGAACTCATGCAGTGGATAACTCTTCTGACCATTGTGCAAGCATTAGCAAATGAGATAGAAAAAAAAAAAAACCTCCTTTTTTGATGAGTTTAAATTGTATTGAAATAAAAATCAATTCCAACAAAAGGTAACTAATCATTTCAGGTGCTCACAAAACTTTGAAAAATTAAAGGCAGACTATGAGATATTGTTATAGTCCATTACTGATAGAATGATCAAGCAGAAAGTCTTTAACTCTTTTGTATTTTTCATGTATTAGAGATTGATACTAGGGACTTCACAGTGACTTGCATTATCCTCAGCCCATTTTGTATTTTTTTTTTAAATTTTGAGTTAGAATCTTGTTAAGTTCCTAAGTTGCCTAGGAGAGGCTTGAACTTACAATATTTTGTCCTCATTCTCCCACAGTGATAATACTACAATCCTGCACCATGAGCCATGGTTTCTTAGTAATATCTAAACAGTGGATGAATGAAATGACGTAGCAAGACACAAAATGCTACTGAAAAAAATTTCCCACAAAGTTAAAAGAAGAGCAAAGGTAAAGTTCCTGGGGCAGGAACATATACATCACGTTCATAGAATCAGAAAGTGTAAGTCCTTAGGGACATAGCAAATAGACAGGAAGCAGTGATTACTTCAATAGCAAGTATTACCGTTAGGATCTAGAATGTCCCCAAAAGCCTCATGCATTTGGATGTAGCGAGATAACTATGGAACATTGTTCCATAGTGAGGGAGGGGCACACAAGATGGTTGTTAACAGTTTGAGCCAAATGAAAGAAAAACGAATCGACACTATTACAGCTTCTTAGTGGGGAAGCTCTAGCCTTGCCTTAGTCTCCATATATCAAATAGCTCTTGTCTCTGTGTCAGCCATGTCTTGAAGCCATGCCTTGGTCTTCAACTAGATCTCTCTAGCGTGTGCTTGCACAACTACCAACCACAGATGAATGAACTGTGTAAAACTTTCTGAAAATGTGAAATTAAATAAATCTTTCCTCCCTTAAATTGTGAGTGTCAGGTGTTTTGTCCCAGAAACTAGTAGGTAGCTAAGGCAGCAAGTGAGGGACCAGATACTGTAGAAAGCTGAGTGACTTTACCAGTACTCATTTGGGCTATAAATCACTTAAATTACTTTTGTAAGGCTTTTAGGAGAAAACAATTTAAGTTGAATTATTGAAAATATTTTAATGTGGATGCCGTATGAAGACATAGTGAAGTGGAGTGCAGTGATATAATTATTTATGGAATTGGAATGCAATTTACTGTAACCTAGGCAGCTAACTCAACAAAAATTTGTTCCGTTACAATATCTTACAGCTCAGGAGGCCAGCAGTTTCAAAATCAATATGTCAATATTGGTTCCTTTTTAAAGTATCTCATAACTCATATGCCCCAGTATTTTTTCAATCTTCTATGGGGTAATAGCAATTTGTGGAGCTTTCTGTCTCTATCTTAATTCTTCTTATTTTCTTTGTATTTCTCTCCATCTTCTCTTTTTGTGTATTTATTTATTTATTTATTTATTTATTTATTTATTTTGAAACGGGGTCTCACTCTTTGGCCAAGGCTGGTCCTGAAGTCACTGGCGGAACACAGGCTAACCTTGGACCCATGACAATCTGCTTGCCTCAACCTCCCAAGTGTTGGAATACAGGCATGGACCACCATGCCTGGCTTCATGTAGTGCTGGAAACCTGAACTCAGGGTTTTGCACTTGCAAGGCAAGCACTTTAAATGCTTTGCTATTCCTCCAGCTCTAGCTTCTTTTATCCTAATAAAAGCATTGGTTTCAGAGCTAACTCCAAATATAGGAAGATTAGATTTTGAGATTCTTAACTAACTCCATATGTGAAGATCCCATTTCCAGATAAGGTTAGATCCTACAGTTCTAAGTGGAATTGAAAGTTGCCAGAGGGCCTGGAGGAAGGAATGACACAACCGTTAAAGCACTGGCTTTGTAACAGTAAGACTCTGAGTCTGTCTCCTCCATACCACATACAGCCTGGCATGATGACGTATGGCCATAATCCCAGAACTCTGAAGATGAGCAGGAGGTTTGTTGTGAGCTCAAGGCCAGCCTAGGCTACACAGAAAGTTTAAGACTAGTTTGGGTTACAAAGTGAGACCATGTCTCAAAAAAAAAAAAAGAAAAAAAAAAAGAAAAAGAAGAACGAAAGAATCTGAAAAATACTATTCAAAAAATATGGAGTAGCAGAGAAAAAAATTAAGAGCGAGTAGCAGAAAATTCAGCCAGTTTCAAATTTGAGAAACATGGTGATATGTTGCACTTAATTTTTGGAAGTAGGCTGGTGAGATGGGGCTCTATTTTCAGGGCTAGTAGAATTTGCTTGGATATTAAGAAAAGTTAATTGTAGGTAATAATTGGAGCTTAACTATTAGATAAATAATAGTGGACATTCAGGGGGGAAACGAGATTAGAGAGAAGAGGATTTTCAAAAGGAAGTAAGAAAAAGAAAGACAGAAATACAGGAAGAAAAACACGCTAATAGTTCCACTTTACACGTATTAAGTTATGACCTACATTAGATATTCAAGTTGAAAAGCTAAGTTGGAAGCTGAATATTAGAAAATTGCTATTGCACTAGTTAGTAAAAAAATGAACTTGAAATTCCAGTGATGTATTTCTTTTGTTCACCGACTCAAGGCTAGAGACATATTATTTTCTCTGTATATTGTTGTAAAGCTAGCATACTATTATTCCTGTCACTCAAAGCCTGCTAGAAGTGTATGCATCTTCACTGGTCTGTACAATATTTTTCCTCTTCTTGTACCTCAAGGCTAAGCAAGTACCCAAGCTTCAATGGGTAACTATCAAGAGGCTTTCTACCAATAAATTTTTGAACTAAAAATAATCAAAACAAGAACATAATCAGGCCTATTTTGTGTTTCAGCTAGAAGCCTTACTGACTGTGATTTGGCTTCCAAGAAGTCCAATAAACTCTTTGAAGCATTTCTTTCTCCATCATCAAAATGACAGTAGCAATATCTGCTACTTCTTTGGATAATACATATAAGATCATTAGCACATAGTAGGCAGGTATAGACAGAGATTTATTCCTGACATTTTATCATCTTTTTACTAATATCTTAAACTTCACACACCAAACAGATAAAATAAAATTAATAACTGCTCTCAGAGAAAAAAATGAAAGGAACATATTAAAGAGAATACTGAGTAATTTTAAATAGATTCCAAATCAGTGATCTTACTCTACAAGAGGCTATAATTTTTTCAATGTTTGTGCTTTTTTCTTCTTAAAACTGTTTAATGAAATCATTTACATGGAGAAAAGAAAAATGAAGCAATTCAAATTCTTAGCTTGTTATTCTGTATGAGCACACTAAAGCTACAGTTTATCAATTTAACGTTTTTATTTAATAACGTCCTTGAATAATTAAAGAGAAGCATTGAAGACATGCAGTCATTTTATTAGCACGCATCTTGACAGCATCATTCCATTGCAGTTGCCACATCAAAGCTTCGTGTGCCGCCTACGTGTCTGCCTTCCCAGCTCCAGAACTCTTCCTAAAGCTTGCCCACAATCCCAGCCCCCAGGCACTAAAATCCCAAGTTTCATTTCATAATAAAGCATAATGCAAGTCCCTCTTTCACGGAAAAAGAAAAGTTTCTTACAGGAAAATAAATAAAAGAAAGCAAGCTTAACAAGTTAAAAATAGTAATAGAGAAAAAAGCAATACATAATTCAAAATAGATATATTAAAATTGACATTTCAACATTATAAAATAATAGAATCAGAATTATAAAATGGCTGATTACAGACTGAGTGTTCTTTTCTCCACACAAAAGGGAAAAATATATTAGGTGGTATCTGAAGGAGAGTGCTGGAGTGTGGTAAAAAGGTGACATAGAGCTAGAATCATGGGTATTCTCATAAAGAAGAAAATAAGGAGGTGGAGGAATGGCTCAGCAATTAAAACACTTGCGTAGCAAGCACGACTACAAGCCCTAAGTACCCAAGTTCTATTCCCCAGTACAACATTAGCACACTCCTGCAACCCCAGGACTTGGGAGGTCGAGAGACAGGAGGATTGCCATGAGTGTAGGACCAGCCTGGGCTGCAGAGAAAGGTCCTGTCTCAGAAGAAGAAAAAGGAGGAAGAGGCGGTGGAGAAGGAGGAGAAGAAAAATCATCTCTCCTCTGTTCTTCCCTTTTCCTGATGAATGCCAAAGCAAAATGAAATTTACCCAAAGTGAGCGCACAAACAGGAATCCCAGAAGCCTTCACTAATGCCACAGAAACCTAAAGTATCTGTTGTTTTAGAATCGCTTAGTAACCACAGGCTCTCAGCCTTGTCTGGATAGCTTCCTGGGCTCCTGGGACTGCACAAACTCTTCTGCCTAGAGGTATCTTAGCTTTATGCTCATCTTAAGACATATAAAACACTGCCCTCTATGTGCATACTTTCTTACCCATTTGCTTATACTTCTGTGATCGTGGGAAGGTGGTGAGTTGTCTACCCTCAGCTACTAATTTGACTACAGTTTTAGGAAGCGATTGGGTGACATTGGCCACTCACCAAAGGCTCAAGGAAGCAGTTGGTGACCTATCTGGAGAAGACAATTTTAGTAAAACTCATTGAACAAATTCTATGTTCGGGCTTATAATGTAGCTAAGTGAAAATTTACTCTCAGAAAATTTAAAGCTCCTAACCGTGCTACAGAAGACATGTCTTAGGTACTTTTCCGTATTTGTGACTTAATCCCCAACATTCACAAATTAGGTGAGCAAATATTTTTCAGAAGGTCAAAGTCCATTTGTGGGTAGAGGCAGGTCCTCGTAGCATGGAAAGCAAGAAACCAGTGAGGAATGAGGGGGGAAATAGAGTACACTCTTCCAGATCGTCTCCTAGTGACCTTCTTCTGAGTCAATCCTTAGTGTTCAGCCCTTTTTGGGTTAAAGCTCAGTGATCTGTCTTCCTTAGGTCATGTGCCCATCAATGTGCCTCACAACTAAAACCTAAAGTATGTCCCTTAGCCACCACAGTTCTATTATCCATAATCTGCAACATTCCTATAATCCACCACAACCTTGTCATCCACCCCTCCTAAACAGGCCCTGACTTCTAACACCTTATGGTTCTCTAGATAATCCATAACGTCCAAATATATGAAGCTTTTTAAGGGGGACATTCCATATCAAAACCATTGCAAAAAATGTCAATATTTAAGAGTAGATGCTCTGCAAAAGAAACTAAAAAATGCTGGAGATATAATGTGAATTGATGATGTGAAGGCAATTCAATGAGATGCAAAAGAAGAGAAAATTTGACAAGGGTAGGAAAAGAACTCATGTTATAAACGAGAAAGTCAGTGAGATTATTGACAAAAAGAGGAAAGCAAAATCCTTGGAGTGGTAAGACTCAACAGATGCAATGAATAAAATTAAAAATACTCTTGAGAACTCAACCGAAATATTAGATCAAAGAGGTCAATTAATGAGCTTGAATGTAAGTCTTTGAAATCATGCCATGAGGCTAGTAAAAAAGAAAGAAAGAAAGAAAGAAAATGAAAAAGAAATTCTACCAGGTTTTATGTAAGCATAATGGAAAAAGGTGTTTCTGCTAACGCAATCAAGAAGTGAAGGAAAGGGGAATGCAAACACATTCCATAAAACAATTGCTGAAAACTTCCCAATGTTCAAAAAAAAAAAAAAAAAAAAAAAAAAAAAAAAAAAAAAAAAAAAAAAAAAAAAAAAAAAAAAAAAAAAAA
>PVKB01007977.1:0-11639 GCA_004027205.1 Ctenodactylus gundi | reverse complement strand
TGGTGGTGTATGCCTGCAATCCTAGCACTGGAGAGGCTGTGGCAAGAGGATAGTTCTGAGTCCAAGGCCAGTCTGGACGACATAGTGCGTTCAGAACCAGCCTGAACTACAGAGTGAGACCCTGCCTCAAAAAATGCAAAACATACAAACAAACAAGAAACGCTGAGAGATTTTATGATCACCAAATTGGCTTGACAAGAACTTAAGAAGTAAGGTAACCTTATATCTAGAAACAGAGGAATTATAAATACTGTTACATAAAAGTCTGAGATCATATTTTGCTTTGTTATACCAGGTGTTAGACCCACAGGAGGCAGGGTTCAAATATACATGTTCGGATAGAATCAACCTGGAGAGAAAAGTCCAGCATTGTAGAAAGTCCTACAATACTTTATGCAAAAGTTTGAGCAAAGTACACTGTAGAGAAGAGAAGTCATTCTCTTTTTTGCCTTGGTCCCTGGCTGCTTCCTTTTCTTCTCTTATTTTTTCCTTGATTTCTTATTTACTTTCTTTTCTCTTTTTATCAAATATGTTGCTTAGTTCAGTTATTGGAAAGTTTCGCACATTAATGACTTATGGCTACCCAATCAGAAAGTGATGATGCCATGTATGCATTATATCACTTACATTAGGTATCAAGGAAGGCACTTGCAGGGTGGGCTGGATGTGCTGACCGGGTTAGAGGCTGGAACTGTCATGGCAGACTATAGAGTCAAGCTGTATTCAAGAACTGACATGAACATTATTTCGTTATGTATGGTATGTTCTCTCTGTTCTCACAAGTATGGCTACACAAAAATGGAGGGGAAAATCCACTGTAGAGAAGATATGCAAAACGGAATGAAAAAAGCAGTGAACTGTAGTAATCAAAAACAAAGAAACAAACAAAAACCCCATCAAGATGGAAAACAGAGAGAGTAGGGTATGCAAAGCAATCACAAAAGGTAGTAACATCACCAGAGTAAGTTTTACTTATCAACAATAACTTCAAAAGTAAAGTAATTCAACTACCAACTCAAAAATTAACATGGGTGCATGAAAATAAATATGCAAATCCAAAACAAAGCAAGAAGACTCAGAGTGAGGCTGTCTACAAGAAGCACACTTCACAGATAAGGATACACAGAGACTGAAGAGAGGAAAAAACCTGAACCCCAAAGAAGGCGGAACCAAGTCAGAGTAGAAATAAGCATGCTTATATTCAATAAAATTGACTTTAACTCAAGAACTACATAAAATAATAAAGACATTTATACTATAAGACAAATAAATTACTTCAAAGAGAGGAGACAATAACAGGATATGTGGTCACCCAATGCCATAATACTCAGGTGTATAAATTAACCATTATTTAAAAGTAAAAATACACTCTAAAAGAAATGGGGGGAAGGAAGAAAAAAATGGAAACTTCAACAAGCTACTCTCATTAGTGGACAAATCATTTATACAGTAAATCAAGAAAGAAATATCAGATATAAAACTATTGCAAACCAAGTAGACATAATGAATATCAAGAGGACACTTTAACTGCTTCAGAATGCACATTATGCTCATCAACGCAAACTATTCGTCTCAAAAAAAAAAATGTGTTAAGCCAAAAAAAGAGGTGTTAAGCAACATAAAATACACATAAGTAAGATCCTCTATGAAACAAACCAGATAACAATTATGAGAAGAATTTTAGAAGCTGTAACAGTACAAGAACTATACACAACATATTCTTGCACAACTCTTACACCTATAAAGAAATTATTATGGAAATTTTAAAAATTTCTTGAAACCAGTGAAAATAAAAAAAACAACGTTTGAAAACCGAACAGACACCACAAAATAGCAGTAAGAGAAAAGTTCATAGCCATAAATATTTATATTAAAAAACATGAGACAGCCTCACATGCCAATGGAAATTAAAACAGCCAAAATACAAAATAAAATAATAGAAGGAGAATGTTAATTTTATGAACAAAATAGACAAAACAAAGTGTGAACAAAGAATCCTTTTTGAGTCAAAATAGAAAAGGACTCTTATTTACCAAGATTTAGCAGAGGACAAGTAGAGAGAGGGAGAGAGTGAGAACATCCAAATCAAACATAGAACAAGGGGATATCATAACTGATAATGTAGAAACAGAAAGATTATGAGGAATTACCACCGACAGTATGTCAATGAATTTAAAAAATATAGCAGAAACAAACACATTTCTGGGAACATATAACCTACAATTTTTTAAAGAATTCATATATGAATGTACAAAAAATTTCGTCAGACTACTAATTATGAGACTGGATCTTTAAATTAATGTCTTGCAACTAAGAAAGTGCTGGGTCAGTAAGACCATTAAAGCACTGATTTATTTATTCCAGTTATTAGCAAGCTTTCAAAGAAGAACTGACACCCATATTTCTCAAACCATTGTTGAAAGTTTAAACACAGGGGACTATCCATATTTTTTTTCTAAAAGGCCATTATCATCATTATCCTGACATTAAACAACGACACAGTAACAACAAAAAGCAAATTGCCGTATAAATTCCTAAGGAATATGAGTATGAAAAGATTCCAAAAATACTAGCAAGTCCAATCCAAGAAACATCAAGAAGGTTACAAAAGAGATCAAGTGAACTTACCCAGAATAGAAGGATAATTGAAAATATCCACACCATCAGTGTACATCACATTAACAGAATGAGGAACCATGGAATACTATTAACAGATGCAAAACAGAAATTTTGTAAAATTTGATTTTGCTTCCTGATAAAAACTCCACACCTTAAATATAAAAGGAACATATCTCAATGTAATGAAGCATATATATATATATATATCTCACAACAAGAATTATATTGAATGAAGAAAAACTGAAATATTTTTCTCTAAATCACAGAAAAATAAGATGCCCAATTTCACCTATCTCATTCAACCCAATTAAAATTTTATCCAGAGATAAAAAAGGTGAATGATAAAGTACATGCAAACAGAAAAGAAGGAAGTAAAATCTCTATGAATATAGCATGTCTTGTGACATAAGAAAATTAAAGTTGTACCAATAATATTAACATTGATAAATTCTGTAAAGTTGAGGAACACAAGGAAAACTGGAAACTTTGCACTAATCCTTCATTCTCCTAAGTTATGATTTAGGCTTGTGTATGAAGAAGGAAAGGTGAGGAGATTACAGTCACAAGAGAGTTCTGGGCCATTTCAGCGGTGAGGTCTCAAAACCACATCAATTAATGCTAATAGACGAATTTTGACTTGGGCAAGTTAACTAGCATCATGGCGTTTTGGCAGGTTTTACTCACTTTGCTGAAATCCGAAGAGATTTGTAAGCAGCATCAGTCTGTTAGATCTGAAATTGTAAGTGATCCACTCATTTGTGAGAGACATACATGATTTTATGGGAGTTGTGATGATTTTTGTTTGAAATGATATTATCATTCTATCAACAATCATGAGAAAGTATATGTCTCTGTGGTAAGATCTCAAGAATTAAGAAAATGGAATATATTGTGTTTTTCAGAGAGAAAAAAATCATCTATGGATTCATGTAAACAACAGACATACCTGCAGATAAAATGGCTTTTATTTGGGAGAACAAAGATGCTACTGTATTTGCATTAGACATTGTGAAATGAGAGGTCTTTTTTGGTTATTCAGAGCCTTCAAAGACCCCGTCTCTTGCAGAAAAATTAACAGATGAATCAACTGACTCTGGATAAAATAAAAATTACCCAATTCTATTCTTAGATATTAAATAGAATATTGAGATTACTTAAATGATAAGGACATGAATAACTGTGGTCGGTTTCATACCGACACTTGTATTTCTGCAAAGTCTATGCCTTCAAGCAAGAATTGATTATGCAAAATCTTAATTTTTAGAAACATTGGGTGACTATGTTGCCAGAAGAAAGCAAGATCACATGAGCAAAGCTTCCATCAATCTTTTAAGTCATAAACCTGAAGAAAGTTGCTGCATTAAAAGAAGCTGAGAATTGTTGATTTAAAAGCACACAAAGAAAGTACAGAGATTTACAAAAGATGAAATTCAAAGCAATAAATATTATAGAAGTATTCTGTTAAAATCTCATGAGAAATGTACAGTAATTCCCCAAATTTTATTGCTCAGTCTAAGAGATTAAACTGGGAAGGTTGACATCTAATTCCATGTAAGAGGATAACATGAGTCACTCTATTGATTCTGGCCTTGATGAGTTAAAATATGCTGAATATTTTTACAATAGAAGGATCTACAGTCACTCAGAATCAGTGCAGATTAACACTATATTAAATGACATAGAGGATTATGACTCTGATTACTAGAAAGCTAGGATCCCATGACAAAACTTGATATAGAAAAGAAGCGTCTTACTTTGATGTAGGCAAAGTGGTCTGAAGATGATGGAAAGGTTCTAGTTGGAATTTGTGAGACCCAGATTTGCAGGTATTGTCAGATCTAAATACACAAGTGAGAAGTGTACCAGTAACATGATCATGTTAGTGGTTTAGCACAAAATCAGATAATGTTTACCGTGTATAATGGAAGATGGCATAGGAATTTATTAAAGTAAGAATTAATATTTGATTTTCAATCTTTAGGTATAGAACATATGATTTAAATGAATTTAAAATTAAAAAAACTGTTATTATTGACTTCATTAACTTATAAAGACACTTGAAAGTTTTTTGATGGCTTGGGAAGTGTTAAATCAAAACTATTAAAGTTGGATTAACAAATTTTATGACATTTGTTTTTTTGGTAACAAAAAATCAAATAATAATAACCAGAAAACCTGAATTTTCAAAACAACTTTTCATAGGATGTTTTTCTTTTTTTTGATAAGTTGATTTTCAGATGTTTTTTAAAAATTTCAACCTTACTTTGAAGGAATAATCACTACATTTCATTTTATTTTATTTTGAGATAGGGTCTTGAAATGAATTTCAAACAACAATCAACCTCCAGTTCTTCTATCTCAGCCTGCTCTGCACAGGGGTTGAGCTCATCCACAAGTCCTGATTAAAATTATTTTTTGTTTTAGTGTTTGTTTTGTTTCTTTATGGTTTTACTCGATTACTTTTTATTTTTATTTTTGTTTCATTAATATGTGAATATGCAATAATTGTTTTTTGTGAAAATATCTGATAGCATGATGATGAAAAATTTTCTAATAAAAATGTCTAAAGATTTAGAAGATTTTATATACAGATAAACAATCTAATTTTTAATTGAAAAAGTTTCACCATTTGGCAATTTTATGATTAATTATTGTTATGTGTGAAAATGTTTTAGCTTTTAATATGTTAATAATAAAAGTTAAAAGAAATGGATAGCTTAGAAAGTTCTAGGCACTGTTCTAAGGATTATGCTACAAGGATTAATTTAATTCTGACATTGGGACTTGAAATCAGCACAGTTATAATTATTGACATTCTTATTTTAGATAAAATAAAATTGTGGCAAATGCAAAATTCTGACCATTAACAGAGGCCCCTGAAAAATATATTTGGCAGGAAGCTAGGGCTCAAAACTCATATTTCAAACAGTATCATTGCCTGTTAATCAACATAAAATGTATGAATTCTCCTTAATAAGCAAAAGTAATAAAATTCACTGGATGAACAGTACAACTGATATGAACTTCTACATCTGATAGAATTTTCATAATTCCAATATTTCTTAAAATTATTGATGTAAACCTAACTTTTATTTGTACATGATATGATTGTCTACATAGAAGACCCGAGAAGCTCCACCATGAAATTCTTAAGAATGATAAACAAGTTTAGCCATATTGCAGTACTCAAAATCAATACTAAAAACTCACTAGCATTACTCTGCAGTAACAATGAACTCACCAAGAAAGACCAGGGAAGAATAACTAGGTTCTTAATAGCCCATCAAAAAATATATACCTATGAGTAAATCTAACCAAAGATGTGAAAGACATCTGCAAATAAAATTATATCATACTAAAGAAAGAATTTAAACAAGACATCAGAAAATGGAGAGGCATCCCCTGTTCTTGAGAAAAGCAGAATTAATATAATCAAAATGACTATACTTCCAAAAGTAATGTAAATATTTAATGCAATTCTTAATCAAAGTAACAACTTTTTTCACAGAGTTTGAAAAACAGTCTTTAAATTCATGTGGAATCAACCAAAAGAGACCGAGAATAACCAAAACAATCCTGAGAACAGTACTCTATTTGAAAGGAACACTTATGTTATGCTGTGTACTGTTGCAAATACATATATACAATTCAAAATATTTTGGTATTCATATTTTCCTTAGGCACAAGTGTCTGTTTTCTTTTTTTAAAATATCGAAGTCGTGATGATTTTAAACCATATTAATGCTCATGTAGTGTTTTTATTTTTATTATTTAGCGTTTTATTAGTATAGTGCAGACTCTAATTACAAATAATCCAAGTGTCAAAATCCAAATGGTGCTTGAGTAGAAAGTTTTGTTACGCCTCATTCTCCTTCCCAAAATCTTCTGGAATATAGGAACCACCAAATATAATTTTTAGCTGTCTAAAACCAGGCACTAAAAACCATCTTTACCACATTTTGGTGTACTTTGCAAGAGTTCTGTGTACAAAACTGTTAAACCCAAGAGAAAATTTAGATATGGATAATAAGTTATATTACTATTCGTAACTACAGTCACAGAAGTTCTGTGCAAACTACATTCTGGTTTGGTAACTTTCTGAGACATTCCGCTTGAAGCGGGGGCGGGGGTGTCATCTTGGAAACAGGGTTGACTTCTTTAGCAATTAAAATGATTTTGTAAGATTCCATCCATAGCATACTGTAAATTATGCAGACCACCAATGAATTTCTCATAAAGATTAACAGTGGAGATGTACAGTCACTCTGGGGAATCGTTTTATGGACTGAAATGTCAATTGTTCATGTTAAATTTAGTAAGATGATTTAAAAAAACTGCATCAATTGCATTTAATTTCTTGTTATTTAAGATGATTATTCTCTGTTTTGGGGACATCTTTTCCCTCGTGTAGCAGCATATGTTTCCTACATTGTATCTAAAATTGTTGGCTAAGTGAGAGTACATTATGGAACATAATTTATATAATTGCACCTGAATTAATATATATTAATATATTTTCAGAAACTATTTCCAGAGGCATATTTGCAAAAATGTCAGAATACAGGCATTTTGGATTCACGATACCCAAATACACTGGCTGCAGGTTAAATTTATTTACATCATTATAGAAGACTTATGCATGTATTTTACTACATGCAATTTTCTTTATAGCACCTTGAAAATGGTAGAACTAATATTCAACTATCAGTAGTCAGACTAGTATCTTAAAAGTTTTGCCATCATTTATCTATAATGATTACACGAAGGTTTACCATTTTGTTTGCCTCGATGTTCTTTGAGTTTAAATTTTCTGTCTATTTTATTAGGCACTTTATTTTTGTGCTTCAAATGCACACAGGGACTTTGAGCTGGTTTATTCCCTCTTGCTAGCTTATCAGAATATTCTTGTTGTTTATTATTCTTACAATAAAATTTCCATACATTCAGGTCTGTGATATAAACCTTATTGATTTTTTCAAAGATTTATTACAATACAGATTAGTCATTAATTATTTTCTGCAATTTAATAGAAATTTTCATAGCCAAAATATTCCACTATATTATATAAAATTATAGATTTTATTTTGTAATTGTGTCTACTTTATGTTGGGCTTAATTTCTCACCTTTATGATGCATAGTTACATATCTATTCCATAATAATAAAATAAAATTTAGATCATTCATAGCTTATGACATTACATTTTCCTTTGCCAATATTGATTTTTCATGTCGCTTTTATTTATATTTGCTGTTATTCTGTTAATTATTTACTTTCAATTAACTCATTTCTTACTCATTTCTTTAGGTTGGTTGTTTTATCACATGTGTGTATCTTTTTGAAGACAGAATTTTGGATTGCACTTTTTGAATTAACATACATAAATATTTTCGTTGTGATTTCTGAGGCAATCTGTGTTTTTATGACTGACATTTTAATTTTAACCAAGTTAAGAAAATATTTACATTTCTACTATTAAATATAACTAATATTTGTATATTGCATCTGACACGGGAAATCACATGCATTATGTTTTATTTTAACATGGTTTACAAATTTGCCAATATATATACTTCCCCTGTAGAAAAAAAAAAAAAAACATACCTTGCAATACTGGGATGAGAAAGAAGCTAAACAAAGCCTGGAACGTTCTGCTACAATATTATTCTACTAAAAATAAACATTTTTATGTAGTTGTGCATAAAGTACCCATGCTTTTATGGATTCTTTGTATTAACTCATTTAATTAGCCCATTAATCCTATAAAAGAGCAATGGCTCTCTAATTTACCAATAAAGCATCAAGAGCCAAGATAATTAGGAAAAAAAACTAAACAAAAATTAAAACAATGAGTATTCCACCCAGGGCAGGACATGATTAGGCTGTTCTGAGCTCAGTAGAAGATGGTATCCTACAACCACAAATTGATGCTCTTTATCTGAATGCTGTAGATGGGCTTCCAAACTTCTGACTGGTATTTGAGCTTTTTAGAAGCCCTGGTTACTAATACCTGAGAGCTTCCTGTTTTTGGTTAAAATGGTCAACCATTTGACATCTATACCCGCGAGGTATTTAATGCATATTTATTTCATCCTTTAAAATACCTTTGCTAAGCATTTTGAGTTTTCGTTGTATTGCAAACATTTTGCTACTTCATTTATGTAACATTGAATTCTTTCTTCCTTAAGTAATGAGTTATGATCTTTGAGTCCTTTGCTCTGATTACACCATCAATCTGCTTTATGTTGTTTAGTTGGTGTGAAAAATATTTAACCAAAATAATGTGTTAGATAAAATTTACTATATTAGGTATGGTGGGGTTTTTTGTTGATGACAGTGTTGACATTGATTTGATAGTTCATTACACTGAGCTTTCCAGTTATAAGTACAGTGATATTTATTGTGGTCTGGTAAAGTTAAATATGCTAATATAATTCAATATGAGTATTGTGTAAACTGGAATTGAAATGAGAAGTGAGGATAATTTGTACATGAAGTACTAAAGACATTCAATGAGTCACTCAAAGAGGCATACTTAGTCTTTCTGTGTATTTGTTCATCACCAACAATCATTGGTACTCAGTTTATGATGCTGAAGATTGTATGCATTGACAGACTATTTTTACAAGTCTTAAACAGATGGCTTTACATCAGAGATTCTTTTTATAAAGACGGAGAAGAAACTGAAATAAATTTTTATAGCCAAATTGTCTTTCATTGTATGAGTGTCTGCCAAGTTAAGCATATTGAGAGTCTTTATCTCTGAAATTCTAATTCATAACTTACAAATGTATATAATCCAGTTTCAAAGACAGCAAGTGTATTGTGCATGTTAAAAAGTTAATTTTTATGACAACTTATTTGTTAACATATTTTTGCATGGATTTTCAATATACTTGCTGTTGCTAAAACTGGGTTGATAGAATTTCCCTTTGCAGAAGTGACTATGTAGGGATTAATTTTCAATGTCTGCACTCTTAAGTTTATCTAAAAAAAATGGCCTACTATGAGTTAAGTGGCTTCAAAAGTGTACAGCATAGATCAGTGAAATGTAGCACATCATAATATCTGCGTGTCTTCTGAGGAATGTAAAATAGTGATGCCTTATGTAGTTAAGCCTGACAAATTAAGGTAAAGCATACGTCACAACTAAGTAGTCTCATGAAATTATAATTGTATTCTCTGCAAACAAAAGAAATAAATTAGGATGCCACTAAATTTTATGTCAGCAGTAGGAACCAATGGTTCCTTAAGAACAAATAAATGTAGAGAAGCTGCAATTGTTTACAGGTGGCACCATCTCTGTTTTATAAAATGTTGTATCAGATCATTGTTTTTCTGGGTAAATGAGGACTGAGAGTATTTAAAAACATGGTAAGAAATACAGATTTGAGGCATACAATAAATGATTCCTGTCATAAATAGAATTTACAATAAAATTTTGAATTAGAACTCAAAATTTTATGCAATGTCTTCATGAAAGTTAAAATAACAAAAATATATAAAATATTTTATTTCTATCATCTAGTCAGCATTATATTTTAAATTATGTTATTCTGCAAGACAAATTAACAGGATTCATAAACATAAACATAAAAAAATCCAGACATTCACGTTCATTTTTACTAATACACATGTGGGGCAGTTATCTCATGTTATTTATTCTAATTGATTGCATATTATTTTTGAAATTACAATCATCCATTTATCAGATTTTTTAAAAATCTGGACAGATAGTATGGCATGGAGAAACAGGTTAAATTAGTGTAACAGCGCTACAGAGCAAAGTCTGGTCTCATAAAAATAGTGTAAGCAGGGAGATTTTATGGATGTTGACAGCTTCAAAATCTAAACAGAAGAATATCCGAATAAGCCTGGTTTGTATGTATGAAAAGAAAGTAAAAAACTGTCTGAAAGAGCCAGGCTCCTTTTGCTCAGGATTTTAATTTTCCATCAGAGATAATGTAAATTTATCTAGTGTTATGTACAATTGGATTGTATTTTTTCCATTTCACATTATATTTTTAGATATTACTAAAGACTGGATACCTGTTATATAATAACTCAAATTACATATATAATAGATTATATTTAGAAACACTAATACATGTATTTAATCTTCTTTTGGACACAATACATTTAAAACTATATTTAATCTAAATATTTCCAAATTTGTTTTAGATTCAAACATAAATATGTGAAGTTCTATTTGACTTTAATTTTTAAATAAGTTCTAATAAATAGGAAATTAGAACATAAAATAAGGAAAACTGAAAACCCAACCTGAGTAGTATAGATCCAAAGCATTTAAGAAATATTTACAACTATGAAGCTCTCTTAAGGTTTCTACAGATGAACAATGAAGATCTATAAAGTTCAAAGAGAATAAAAGTCCTGCTGCTACATGCTCTTAGTTGCTCAATTGTTTGGAAGAAATATATTACCTGAATTTTTTATATGTCAGCATTAAATATACATGAATTTTAAACATTCTTATTAAAAGGGAGAAGAAAATATGCGCAGTTTAGAAATATTCATAATTATATTTTTCCTAATACATGGGTGTTTGAGACGCTGAAACACTTATGCTCTTTTAACGTATTTATGGTCTAAATAGGCGATTTTCTGAAGTAATTGCATATGGATTAAGAAAATTATGCAAATTACAATTAGCTATCTGACATTTATTAGATAACCATTATGCGAAAGACAACAGATCAGGGTTGGCTTGAGGGTGCAGAAAAGGGAACCTTCATTACGTCAATGAGAATATGTTTTTATGAAACACTGAATATTCCCAAATAAATGGAAACTACGACATGGTCTCATAACTGTTCTTAGCATGGGAGGATATCATGGCGTTTACCAGAACATAATAGATCTAGTGGAAATAATGCCAACTTTATTAATACAATTATAATATAACATAATTGATATAAAATAAATAAGTCTAGTTATATAACTAAAACATGCTAAGTGAAATAAGGGAGAAACAGAAAGCTATTATTTTATTCATAAGTG